>VYZP01072055.1:36490-51571 GCA_013400635.1 Hypocryptadius cinnamomeus
AGGAGCCGCTGAGCAGCGTGCGGCGGCGGGCGCTGCTGCGGAAGGCCAGCTCCTTGCCCCCCACCACCGCCCACATCCTCAGCGCCCTGCTGGAGTCCCGCGTCAGCCTGCCCCAGTACCCCCCCACCGCCCTGGACTACAAGCGCTACCTCAAGGAGCACAACGAGCGCCAGTTCTTCCTCGAACTGGTCAAGGACATCTCCAATGACCTGGACCTCACCAGCCTCAGCTACAAGATCCTCATCTTCGTCTGCCTCATGGTGGACGCGGACCGGGGATCCCTCTTCCTCGTGGAGGGGACCTCCGCCGGCAAGAAGACCCTGGTGTCCAAGTTCTTCGACGTGCACGCCGGCACGCCGCTGCTGCCCTGCGGCTCCACCGAGGACAGCAACGAGGTGCAGGTGCCCTGGGGCAAGGGCATCATCGGCTACGTGGCGGAGCACGGAGAGACGGTCAACATTCCCGACGCCTACCAGGTAGGAGCCGGGCAGGCTCCCCCGGCCCGCGGCGGCGGAGGCGCGGACCGAGCAGCCCCCAATGGCCTGGCCCTGCCTCCCCCCGGGCTGTCCCTCCCGCCGCCGCCTCGCCCGGGGCGGCCCGGCCGGGAATGCCGCGGTGGGCGCGGGGCGAGTGCCGGGGGGACGCCGGGGAAAGCGGGAGGGGAAGCCCCGCCTGAGTGGCCGATGGGGCTAAAGGGCCCTACAATGGCACGGCGATGGTCTGGATTTCGCAGGAGCGATTCATGTGTTTCTAAAGCATGTTTTGGAACCGGCTGAAGAAAAGTTAGAAAAAAAAAAAATGCTCGTGACAGTCCCAATGATGGTGATCTTAAATTTTCTATCTCAATGTTCCCTGGCTCTCCGCTGCTGAAAAAATCTCATTGCTTTTAAAAGAGCGTATATTTTCACCTGTGCATATGCCCACTCAGCCCACATGGTACGTATTTTCAAACGCATTCCTAGTAGTGATATAGCCAGTGTCCTGTTATTCTCCAGCAAAGGCTTTCCTCACCTTTTATTTCTTCAGAGGCTTCAGTGTGAATTGTGAAAATGTAGTTTAGTTCTGGCTTCAAGGCAGACATTGACCCCGGTTTCAGCTGGGACAGAGGAGCCTTTGCCCGAATGTGTCGATGTAGAGCAGAGCCTTCAGTTTCCTGGCTTGAAATTTACCTCTCTTTCGGGAGGGGGTCTGTTTCTTTTCTAATGTTTATTTGTGTAAGACACTATCAGCAATTGAAGGTTCTTGAGGAAATGAAGATCCAAAAAGTGACACGTTTTCTCAATTAGGATCTTGGTAAGCTTGAGAGAGGTGGGAGATGTATGTCTTGAAGAATTTTAGTAGTAAACATTGTCCAGTGTCTTATTTTAATCTACAATAATAACAAAAGCAATAAACATTAAGAAACTGATGATGCTTTGCAGCAGACTACGAGGAAGAAACTTGAAAAATAAGATTTGGTTCTTTTTTGGTTTTTAAATACAGAAGATCCAAGGTATATGTATTTGGGGCTGAATATTTATTTATTTATTTGTCAAGCAGTATTTGAAAAATACTAGGCACCTCACAGATCCAGACTGACAGAGGTTCCCAACCCACAGATTTCAAAGGGAATGGTAAAAATGCTCAGACTAAAATGAGTATTGGATCACCTTTGAAAAAAATTCAACTGGCTTTCTTCCTTTATTTTTTTCTCTTTTCTGCATTATACACTTTTTCTTGCAATCTGATTTTGTTGCTTTCACTTGTAGAACTGCACAATTCCCAGAATATCTGCTGTTGTAGGTGAAGCAGTATGTTCTCAATAGCCCCAACTTGCTAAACAGATAAAGGATATCTGAGTTTGGCCAGGAAGGAACTTGATCCCTCCTTCTAAACTCTGGAAACCTCCAGACACTCTTTTTTTGGAAGTGAGAATGCCACTGAAAGGCCATTGCTTTCTAGTCCTAGGGACATATATAGTTTTATTTTTAAATTTTTTCTTCAGTGTTTGTTCAGTTTGTGTTCACTTCCCTGTGAAAAAGTCCAGCTTTTTTCAACAGTTTATTTTCTGTTTCATCCACAGAGAAAAGTGAAAAGCAATCCATCCAGTTGCCATTCCTGATGCTATTTATGTTATACTTTTGTCTGGCTCTTATTCAAAATCAATTTAAATATTATAAATAATACAGTTCATCGTATCTTTAAGCCCTAAGTACATTAGTTGCAGTAGATGGGCAATTTCTAATCCAAGTCCATCCTGTAATTACATCAACTGCAGCTTCCCTACTTTCAGTGGAGCTACTTTGATTTACTTTAGTGCAAATGAAACTTACGGCCTTCCAACTGTAATGAAAGTTTTGCTGGATAATAAAAGAGGGCCCTGCTTTCAGTTATGTTTCTGAGTTAGTACAGTTTATCTTCTCTTACTTGGCAAGGATATATACCCATTGTGCATCACCAAAAGGAGGCATCTCTAATTGAATGGTGTAAAGAGCTCTATGGAAGCCCAGGGACCTGTATGTGAAGAGGTGACAGCTGCTCCATTTCAGATCGCTGTAGTGCTCACAATGGAGCACTTTAAAAATTAATAAATACAATAATATTATTTTCTGCCACTGATGATGAAAGTGTTTAATCAACTGTCACATAACAAAACAGCACCACCAGGAAGCTCTGTCAGGTGGACCTGAAGAAAAGGGGTGACAGAAGAGCACCATTTTTTTGTCCATTGAAGAGGGTTTCTACACTGATGCTAACTGTTTGGCAAGAAAAAGCCTTACACAAGGTCAGAGGAACTTCTAGATTAATTTAAACTTCTTTTTCTTATTTTTTAAATTAACAAACTTATTTAAAATAGGTAAACATACTTCCATATCATCAATTAGTTAATTTACTGTACTGGGAAATTTATTATTATTCAACCATCTCTGTTTTCTCAGAGCCTGAACAAATACCATTTGGAATTCTACCACTGAGTGCAAATTGGGTTTCTTGCTTATACTGTCAGCTATGACTGACATTAATGGTAGTTCAGTGCAATCAACATTACAATTTAATGCTGTCATGTCTTGTAATGTGTTCCATGGAGGCAGTCCCCTGTGCCCATCAGACGGATTGTTTCAGGAAGTATTTGTAAATGACTGGTTGTGTTATTATCAGAGACAGCATACTATTTCAATTACACATTTATTCCTCTAAAAAGAAAAAAAATTTAAAAAAGAAATTACTAGATGGGGCTTTTCCACAATCCAGGTGATTGCTGCTGTTGTTGATTGGGACTTTCAAAATCTGCTCATGTGAAGGATTCAATAAACATACATAGATACAAGGTTTGGAATTAATATCACATATTGAGGACTGTATAATAATCACTTCTTTTAATACTAAACAATGACCATATAAGATCTCACAGTAGTTTAATTTATGAAGTTTAGCTTTGACTGAATAAACTTTTGGAGGCTCACAGCAATAGAAAATTCAACAAATAATTTATGGAAAGGTTTAGATGAATGTCACATAACTGATTCAAAAGTTGCAAAATTTCATTTGTGGCATTAAAAGCTTTATTTATTGCATTGTAAAGTCGTTTGATGAAAGTGAGTTTATAATTTTAGCTGCAACATGCATGATCTGATATGCAAGTGTTAGCAGTACAGAGAATTTGAGAAAAGGAAAGCAATTAGATACTTTCTTTCATTTTCATTTTGAAGCCAGTCTAAAACTGTTTCTCCTGAAATTAATCCAGTTGAATTGTAAATCAAACTTTCAGTCACTTTAAGTTCTAAAATAAGGCCTTGGACGCTCCCATATGTAAATTTTGGAAAGTATTTCTGACTCCTTTTTCATATGGGAATAATGAACTATATCTTGAGCACACATGTTGGAAGAAGAACCAGATCTTACTGGCAAGGAAATTTGGGCCTAAATGTCCATTGGGGCTCCTTTTGTCAGAGAATAGATGTAGCTTCCATCATCATATATGAAGACTATTAAACCCATTTTACACAGACAGAGACCATTACCTGTAGTTCTTAGAAGCTGTTTCCAAATTTAACGTTTTTTTTCCCATTTGAAGCTGTGGATTTTTTCATGACATCCATTCTTCTCACAGGAAGGTGTTTATCTGAAATTACTGATAATTCAAATTTTGTTCCATCTCTTAGAGCAGTATCTAAATAATAAACATTTTAAATTACAAGAAATGTTTGGTTATTATTATACCATTAGCTGTGCAAAAATTAGGAAACAATTTAATAGCATCCAAAATCCTTCTAACTAGTGGAAAAAATATTACCCTCTAGAATAGTAAGCATACATCAGAAAGTGGTGAAATATGCGTTTTGCCATTTTCCAGTGTCAGCAGAATAAAGTTTCTGCACATCTTATGTTAACTTTGTAATTTTAAAAGTAGCTTTAAAAGACAGAAGACAAAAATGGCTTACCAGATGGATGTTTTAATAAAGCATGTAGCATAGAGGAGAAATATTAAATGGAGTCATGGTAAGACATGAGTTTTGTAAGTTAGAGAAAGTGCTGTAAAATATGACCATTCATTTTTCAATATAGCTCAAGTCCTCAAAAAGAAAATATAACCACATTACTGCAACTGAAATCAAGGAAAATAAAACACAAATCGAGCTCTCTTTGTACGGGACCTTCCTGTTACCTCCTTCAAGCTTAGGCCGAGTGTAGCACAGTTAATGCGCACACAACCCTTTGCAGCAGGTTTCAAACATCCTTCAGTACCTGGGTGCAGGTGTGGGCGTTGTCTTTTTCAAGCCCTCCTGGTGAGCTGTGAGCATTCAGTGTCTCCTGCTGTGCCAGGACAGCATCACAGAGATGCTGTTCAGAGATGCAGACCTTTGAGCCTGGGAGGGCCCGTGTGGAACTGCCTGTGGGTGCAGAAAGTCAACAAGAGGCATGAGGCACGTTTCCTTACACAGGGTAGCTGTTTGTCATCAGCAGCATTAGCAGCAGATCTCTCAGTTTCAAAGAGCAGTAAAAGCACTAAAACCCTGGGGCCTGGGAGGTTCAGCTCTACAAGTGGGAAGCACTTTGTTCTACTCAGCAGCTTTGGACAGTGGCACCAATAGCTCAACGAATTTCAGTGTTGACTCTTAACAAGGAGAGAGGTTACTCTTAACAGAACAAAGATCGTAAGACTTAGCAAGCAGAATACACAGCGGTTTTTAAAATTTCCAGGTAATGTAGAAAAAAGATAAAAATCAGGTTTTATTTGCTGTACATTAAATATGACTAAGAAGTACCATGGGGAATGCAGGAAATAACTGCACCAGTAAAAATGAAGATGCTCTGATGTGCTTTGCATAAAAGGACACTCCAGCCCATCATGCAAAATTTAGGAAAACTTGAAATTCTAAGTATAAGTCCATAAATTGGTGAGGGGATGTTGAAATTAGCCCTGTGTCTGCAGCCCACTGGCTGTGATCATGCTCTTCATCCTTCATGTCACAGTGGTGCTGGCCTGGGAGAGAGAGATCTTTCTACAGGAGGCAGGTCCTGGGAAGGAAAGGCAGAGAGCACTCAGGGCAGTAGCTGAGGATGTCTCTTTACTTCCTGTCACTTCCCTCACTCCATAAGTCCCTGCTCCACGAGCAGTTTCTGACTGATGCATTCCAGGTCCACCACAGCTTTCTGGAGATGCCCACCAGGGGCAGGAGCTCCTGGCTGACACCAGGGTCACATAGAGGGACACTCATCCAAAGCAAAGGCTCAGCTGTTTCATGTCCCCTTGCTGCTGCTAGGGATCCCCAGGACAGACAGGACTGTGCAGTGCAGTGTATGCTGCTGGTGGCAGCCTCAGGCATGGTGAGGAGTCACACCTTCCCTCCACACTTGTGTGAGCAGGTGAGGCTGCCTCCCCCAGCAGGCAGGCAGTGGCCTGGCCCCCAGGGTTGCTGTCATTACTCCATGGATCCTCACCAGCTGCTTGCTGCCCCAGGTGTGCTCACCGTGGATCTGATGCTGAGATATTTGGGATGAGCAGGAGGTGGGCCAGCAGCGGCTGCACTCAGTGTGCCCAACTGGGGCTTCTTTGTCACAAGTCCCTGCACTAGTCCCCAGCTCTCCCTCCTGCAGCAGGTCCCTGGGCTGCTGGCCCTGCAGAGCTTTGGCAGGAAAAACTTTTTGGCGAGCTGGGGTGGTTTTCCTTTTGGTAAGCTGATAGACATTAACTGGTTTATTGTTCAGCCGATCCATCTGTGTGAATAGTGCAGATGTTCTCAGATTTTTTTTTGCCTCAGACGTTCTAGCATGTCTTTGTAGAACAGATGCGAAACTGGTGACATTCTGTGGCCTGTAGTTCCTCATGAGAAAGTAGTAGATATATTTGATGAAAGTAGGTCAGGGAGAAAAAACTGCAGGATTTGGCCCTTCAGATTTTAGTTGAGCTCCCGTTACAAGCACAAGACTGAGTAAAGATGTAGTTTTGTGTAGTAAATGATTTTGGTATTCTGCTTGATTGGCTTTCAATTTTTCAAAACAAATGGATATTTCATTTTGGCTGTTTACAGTCATATGCTATTGCATAGCTTTTCTATAGAATAACAAATTTAAGAAGTATACATGCATCGTTATGCAAGTTAATTTGTTTTACTTTTCTAAAATAACCCTATTGGCAAACTCTGAAAAATAAATGAAAGTAATGGCTCAGGAGTTATATGCTAACAGGGCAACAGCAACTCTGTGCAGTCTGAGCTTCTTGTCTCTAGACTGCACACTTCAAAATGAGTGCTGCTTTGTCACAATAAGACTGCTGCTGTAACACTTGAAAATGTGTTGCCCACCTGAGTAATCTCCAGCAGGTTCTAGGTTTAAACCCATACACAGATTTCTCTTGAAACACCTAGGAGTCTTGTTGGTTTCCTTGCTCAGAGGAGTATTAGCTTTCTAAAGCCATGTGTGTGTATATGTCTTGTATAAAGAATCATTAATATTTAGGAGGTCAGCACTAAGCCCTGTCCCAAAGAAATGCTGGACAAGATGAGAACGTGCGCATGGTTATAGCTGGTGCGCAGTGGGGCATCAGTCAGGCCTGGTACAGGAGGGGAGAGAGAACCGCCACAGATATCATCTCTAAATATTGAAAATTAGAGGAAAAATATTTTTCTTTGTAGACAATTCATTTAATAGTGATATAATCAGACTAGAAGTGCACAGAATCTGCTGTACATAAGGCCACAACTTGACTCACTGTCATGTTATTGGTGGTATCTCTGGAGTTTGTTTTGAAGGAAGAAAACAAAATCCTTATGTGATGGATCTAGCTAATGTCCTACAAAATCCTTATGTGATGGATCTAGCTAATGTCCTACAGAGGAATATTTTCTGACCCCTACTGCTCATCAGTTCAGACTATGAAGCACGAGCTGTAATTATGCTTATTAGCTAGGCACTCATGTTTGCAGACTTGCTAGTGCTTCTAAAGTCTTTTCTTCCTGTTTAAGACTATTATATGATTTTTTCACATTAATTTTGTGCAAGTCATAATTAGACAAACGTGCGTTGTTACTAATGTCCGTTGTTAAACTAATAACTGAAACAGTGCTCAGAAAGAGGGCTCATAAGTCATATGAGACACCCCCACCAACCAAACTAAACAAAGCCCCAAACTCCTGACATATGTGAGGGAGAAAAAAAAAACACCAAAAAGTTTTTGCATTGCAGTGTTGCAAATCAACACCTTTTCCATTGTTACAAAGTAAGCTACTGTATAAATTCAGACTATAAATGGTCTTAGTTTTAAATCTGGAACTTAAAAATTTTTGAGATCAATGTTCTCTCCTTTTATAAAAATTGTTTTGGAAGTAAAGAAATAAGAGTTGGCTGAGCTGTTTCATCTGTCCTATCTGTTGTAGTAATTTTTTTCCTATAAGAAATATTGCTGTCACTGTATAAATAGTCACAAAATAACTGGACTGTACTTATTTACTTGGTAGAGTTAGGTTTGCAATGCTGCTGCCTGGTACTAGTTTGTTCTCCTGCTGCCTTTGTCTCTGGGGATTTAGGGATTTTGGGGGAGATGACAGGAATAGCTGCAGCAGTCCTTACATAGAAGTCTTGTCAGAGATTGCTTTATTACTTGTGTTTTGTGTGTGAGCTTCTTGTCTACAAGGTTTCCCCCTATCTCCTTTAGTGGTTTATTGCTTGGGTTTTGTTTCCTGTTTATGCACAATGTAATTTGCACCATATGTGATTTTTAGAAAAGTGTATCTAGAACAGACTGCGTGCCCTATTTTTTTTTAATTTGTGTTTAGCTTTTTTTAATGTTATGCTTTGAATCTAGAGAACTTGCTGTCTTTTAGATTGCTCTTTTAGCTTTCTTGCTCTTTTTTCTTTCTATAAAAGCTTATGTATTATACTTACAGGAAGTGTGATTAGGAAAGTGAATCAAGTTATGAAATCTTCCAACTTCAATTTCTTTATTTTTGTAAAGGCTCTTGGAGGATGGCTTTCTATAAATCCACTCAAACTTGTCTATGCCATGCAGTTTGGTACTCCAGTAATACTCAGGTATTAACAGTGCTGTCATAATACTTGTATTAGTTTTTTTTGATGCAACTTAGCAACTTAATCAGGAACTTAAATACTGTATAATCCAGGAAATTCTTATGCAACTGTGTGGGTTTGTTTTTTGTTTTTTGTTTGTTTTTTTAATATAGCCCTTTACAAAAAAACCCAAAAAACAAACAAACAAACAAACAAACAAAACCCAAAGCAACAACAAAAAATGGTGCTGGAAATGGTAAAATATAATAGGCTGGGCCTGTTAACAGAATATTTTTTGTAGCGTTCTCTTCTGTGTCATCAAAAGATTTGAAGTAATAATGTTTTCAAATAATAAAATCAAAAATATCTTTCTCTTTTAGCTGTCAGCTTTGGCTGAGGCATTTGGTGCATTTCACTAGATTAAACACTTTTCCTTAGATACTGAAGAAAGAGGAAGTGGCTTTGTCATGAAGACTTAATTCCTGGAAATATTATCAAGCAGGTTTCATCCTCCATTACAATATTTGGTTCTTAGCTAACTTGGGTTAGGGTTGTACTTTTTTCTTTTGTTCTAAATCATGGTAATAATGCTCACATAAAATTTACTGGTTTTGGTAAGGATATAAAAAGACATGTTTTCAAGTTCAAAAAGTTATCCTATGTTGAAAAAGCCAGAAAATTGCAGTGAAACTTGTATGTTTGCTAACAATGTATGAGCTACCAACTTTTACTGAAAATCAACACCGAAAAGCAGTTGGTGAAACTGCTCAGAAGCCAAAACTTTAGCTGAAAGTTGAGATTCTGATAATATATGATTCTAGAACCCTAATGGAAAAAAAAACCCTTTCTGTACCTTAATCTGCTCTTCTACAGAATAAACCCATGAAGATATTTATCTGTTCTCACTCACTGGCAATCTTCAAATATATCCAAAAACCTGGGACTACATTGTTCCTGAGCAGGTAACTGGATTACGAGCACTTGGATTGATGGATCAAACTTGCTCTCTTCTATGTCTTTACTTCATTCACCTTTCACAGGGCAATCTTGACAATCAATAAATATCCTTAAGGCTAGGATAGGGTTTGTCCTACAGAGTAGCTTTTCCTTGATGGCAGATGTGAAATTCCAGTTAAAAATGCCTCAGCCTTCACATTTTTAATATCTGTGTGTAGAAAACTCCTTATATAGAACCAAAGAAGTATTTAGTAATTCTTTAAAAAGTCAGTGGAAGACTTCAATTCATGTGTGTTCGTGCATGAAAACACTGTAAGTACAATTACAATTATGGCGAAGTCTCCCTCTCAAAAGCTTTTATCTAGTCTGCCCCTGATTTTTGAATATATGTTTTAATCCTAAAAAACTTAAAAGCAAGTGCTGCATTGCTGTCACAAACACTGAGACTCCTTACTACCCAGGGCCCTGGTGCAAATGAGGACCCTGTTGTGTTGCAGGCTGTTCCAACATGTGGGATAATACAGTTTGCAAACATTTTGAGATATAATCTGACAGAGCTTTTCTCTGATTTACCAGCTTTGTTGTCAGCTGCTAAACAGGCCTCCTTGTTCAAGGTTACCACCCTGTGAGGAGAGGGGGGTATAAATATTGTCCATTCTTGGCCATCACAGTTCACACCTGGGCATTAAAGTTTTTATTGGTACCGTTAAACTCAGTAAAACCACTCTTTTAGATCCTGCCATGTGTGTCCTATTATGACAATAACTAATGAAAGAAGAGAGCGTGGGGATAAGAGGTTTGGAACATAATGCAGGAACATAATCCACTCACTGTTTTCTGTGCATATTGCATGGTTGCAATATTGCAATGTTGCCAGGAACAGCATTTTATTTTGTTCACTTATATGTCTCTCCTCATCACTTATTCAAATGTCACCCAAATGAAATTCTGGCATGCTTTTCCACAAAAGAGTAGGGGTAGGTTCGCTTCACATCTTGATGATTCTCAGCTTTTACCAAGTTATTGAGGTTTTTTTTCAATAGCGCTTCATTTTTCCAATTAAACACATTAACTTTCTTAGACTACTGTACCTTTAGTTTTGGCTCCAAGACATAATACCCTTCTGCAAAAGGTCATCCAGTCCTCTAGCATCACAGGATATAATCTGATATCCTTCTTCCTCCTAGTGTAGAGGTTCCAGGGAGAGAAACAGAGAGGCCTGTTGGAAAGGCAATGACTACATATAACACATGCATGGGGTGTATTCAGATGAGAAAATCTCAACTCCCTTTTGGTGTGACCAACAGCAGTTTTGGTTTTTTCAGTTCAACTGCCCCTTGAAGGTTTGCTTTTTTGTAAGGCCCACTAGGTGTCAATCAACAACAGTATTGCTACTCAAGGCATACTGTTGTTGTTTCAGGGTACTCCCCATGTACTCTGCTTTGCTTGGTACAAAATTAGTAGAGCAGGGACTGTCTCTTCAGTAGCATAAAATATCTTATCAATATTTCAGCAACAGCAGCTAATTCCAAACAGTAGTTCAGACATTACCAGGAAGTACTGGAAGAAAAATTTAATTTATTCATTAGTGAAGCCTCTACTGTGTGATAATTGCACTGCGTTTTCCTTTCTTCTGTTGAAGAAGAACCATATTTTTCTAGGCAGGATTCTCTGTGATGCAGAACAGTTCAGCCTCTATTGAAGTTGATATAAAAGTGTTTAGAAGCATTTGGAAAGATCACAAGATCAGGCAGATCTGCATCCTCGATGCCGTTATTAAAAAACATCCATCATGGGAGTTCTGGCTCTCCCAAAGAAGTTGTTGGATACATTTGGTATTAATTCCTTCTGGTTGAGATGTTGGAAAATTTGCAATAAGTAATAAAGTAGCCAAATGTATATGTTAATCTTTATAATGGGTAAAAATAGAGCATTTCTAAATCATGTCTCAGAGTGAAGAGACTATTTCTATAGCATCTGGAATTTACAACAGGGAAATAGAAATAGATAAAAATTTGTCAAGAAAAAGAAATTGTCAATTTTTAGTATCAGTAAAAAATGATTGAATTGCTCATCACAATCAAAATGAGGACAGTGTGGATTGTTTTCATGACTTGAGACAAATATGGGCATTATTTCACAGCCAATATTGATTAAACTTTTGAAAACAAAAAGTTGTGCCTAATTTTATACAACAGCTTAATTCCCTTATGTTAGGAGAGTCTGAGCTGGCTTTAACTATTGCCTGCAGCACAATGCTAACTTCACCTTTAGGAAGGGTGAACAGAGGAACAGAGCTGCTGCCAGTGAAAAGCGGTAATTTCCTCTCTGGCTGATAGAAGAGCTGTTGAAGACTATGCTCCACCAAGATGAACAAAAGTGATGTCAGCACTACCTCTTAGGTTTTCATCCTCCTTTGAGTTACTTTATGATCTGCAATTTGGGCTTTACTGTTCCAGAGAGTGGATTGCTGCACAGTGCCTTTTTTGAACAGGGACATTCCTGTACTTAGTTTTCCAGAAGGAGCTGAGGGTTTGACTGCATTTCTTTGAGTACGTGTTTGTACTGGATCCAGTCCACATAACCAGTCATACTTGAACAGACAGAAATGGGCCAAAAAGAGTTTCCATTTACTTGAGAGAGACATTGTGAGCATCTGCAGAATATGGGTGTGAAATGGCAGTAGGGTCTGGCAGAAGTGTGTGGGCATGGTCACGTTACTGATGGTAGATATCAGTCTCTGCTGACACTCTTCTAATTGAGGTAGAAATGTGGGACTTCAGTGAATGTGGTTATGTAATGGTAAATTTGTACTGATCCCCTGAGAAAAGTGGGGAAAAACAGCTAATAATGGGCTGACAACAGAGAAGCAACAGCCTAATGCTACTGAAAAATACCATATCAGTCATTGAGAAAAGTACTTTGCTGTCTGAAGAAAGCTTAGATTTATGAAATGTACGTTAATGTTTCCTAATTTCCTTTTGAAGGATCGACGCTTTAATGATGAGATTGACAAACTGACTGGATACAAGACAAAGTCACTCTTGTGCATGCCCATAAGAAACAGTGATGGAGAGATTATTGGTGTTGCCCAAGCAATAAATAAGACTCCAGGAGGTGCCCCTTTTTCTGATGATGATGAAAAGGTAAGGTTACCTTTACTTTTGCATGCTTTCTAAATTTTTTCTCTAATTCAGTAGACTTGTCTAAAGAGACAATCTAAATTAGTAAATAGCACATCATTTGTGTTTATGATGTTTTTCTAGAAGTGCATAACAAAGTGTACATTTTTGTTGTTTTCAATAGAAAATGTAATAGAAATAAGAAAGAAAAAAGAAAATAGAAAATCTGTTATGTAAATGTCTAAGTTCCTCTGTTAATCTTATGCAGACCTTTTTTACGTAGTAGACCTTAGTAGGAAGACTTCTTTGTTTTTGAAAACTTCACCTGTAAGAATTAGTTTGGGGAGAAATTATCACAGAGATACTCCTAAGATCGCTGACTATAAAAATCAAGATCTTCTCTTAATACTTTCCATGGGATAAATGCCCGTAGCATATGCAAAAGAAATTTTATTTTAGAGGAAATTATGCATATACAAATCTGTTATTCTAAAATACTTGAGACTTGCAAATACTTAAGGATGAAGAGGATGGGAAGGAACACTAGGTATGTGTATCTCAGGTGGAATTTGGAGAGCAAAGTGAGCTCAAAAAGCAGGAAAATAGAAGTATCTGCAAAGAAGGAGCTTGAATTAAAGAGAGGGGGAAATAGGAAATGCTGCTGATGAAGGAAAATGTATTCAGCTGACCTTGGAGGGAAAATGTGCAGGAAGCCAAAATGTGACTGGGGAAGAGAATGGTAGAGAGCAGCAAACTGGGGAGGAACAGAACTGCAACTCTGTCAGCCCAGGAGAGAGAAATGGAATCTCCTTTAAGCATGTAATAGGGAACTACTCTTCTGTGTATTGAAATAGTGTTGAATCTCGTTTTTGTGGAAGTGTAGTTAGAGGCAGACTTTTCCTCCAAAAAGCTCTTTATATTGATTTAAATGCTATACACCCTTATGTTATATACCCTTTTTTTTAAAAATAAAAATAATTAACTTTTGTTTTTTATTTCTGCAAGGTGTTTGGGTAACTGATTTAGCACAGTGATTTAGATTGAATTAACTAACTTTAAATATAACTCTCAATTTTCAGATAGTACTTTATCTGAAGTTATCCAGTACTTCTTAAATTCCTTCTTTAGAAGCTATCTAAACTTGTGTAACCATAGGTTGCTTCTGAGTTACTTTTGATTCTTGAGAATCCTGAATGTCGAATATTGATTTATTAGCAATGTATGCCTCAATGGGAAACTAAATGCAAATTAAACCTTCCTTGTATAGGGGTTTTCAGCACTTCTTTTTATTAGTACTGTCCTTGTAAAGGGAATTTTGTTCAAAATACAGCTTTTAACATGGGTCCTACATTTGATTATCATACATTCAACTAGCAAAACAACTGTGTATATTTGAATTGTGTATTACATAAATATTCTAATGTATGAGTATTTGATGCTGAGGCATTTGCTTCCATTCAGTGACTACCAAATATTATCTAAAAATCAGCAAATTGCCCATACTTTGTCATCTTAGTAATTTAGATCACTGTTATAGTTATAAGCCTGTGTGTTAGAATTCTTCAAGAATATATTGAAGGGGTTCTGACATGTGGATTTTATGGAAAAGTAAATGAGAACATAACCATCATTTTGCCCTGTAATAGATTTTGGATTTAATGAGGCCTGGCAGGCCATGTGCTGTTATTCCAAAACCCATGCTTTTAAGATTTTTTCACACAGTTGGTAACCTGGCAAGTACGATATACCTCTGGGAAGCAAGAGAGCACATACTTTCAGGAGAACTGTCTTGCAGGATTAGCAAACAGGTATTTTTAACCATAATATCAACATAGACGTTTGTGAGGAAAGGAGGCAGGTGAAAACTGAGAAACCCTCTTCAGAATTAGAAAAGAAAACTTTGGTAGCCTGGGTATTGAGGTGGCTTGTGCAGAAAAGCCTGATTAGTAGCTGGCAAAAGACCTATAATGCAGCTTTATGTTGATGTTACAGTTTCTGACAATCAGCAGCTTCAGAATTGTTAGAAAATGAAAATGTAAATTAGCAGTATTTTCCTACCCCCGAAAACCTCTCAGAGAAATGTGAGTATTGTTTGAGTCTGGCTTTTGTTTGCAAGTGTCATTCCTCTCTTAGTATTGTGTGAAGCAATTAAAATAATCTGTTGGAGTTTTTTTATAAAATGACAAGACTATATTGTCTAATGAAATGTCTCTTGGCAGCACTGCTGTCTCGAGTCAATAGGAAACAAAGACTTATGTTTTCAATTAGAATTAAGTAGATGCTAGCATCATTTTTATGTACTCTTAGTTGTTTTCAGGAATTTAATAGCAAATAAAATATTTAAGGTTTGAGGAGTTTTTAATGTTCTCATGCTGTAACCAAGTTTATATTTTGCAGTATCTAAAATTGAGTGTTATATTGCAAAGTTCTTCTGGTTTTGTTTTTCGTGGCAAATTCTCAGGGTTTTCTTTTACATGTCTGACCACAGTGTTAAAAGCACAGCACTAAGAACAAA
>VYZP01072059.1:0-10994 GCA_013400635.1 Hypocryptadius cinnamomeus
GGTTTCCTCCCAAATTTGTCCTAAACCAGGATGGAGTGAAAAATAATAAAATTCCTCTAAAACCATGGAAGACTTAAAAAAGAAAAAACTAGATATTTTAAATATTTTAAGTTTTATGTAGTCATAAATTATTTTTTTTAAGCTGCTGCTTCTGCAGAGTGTTGACCTTGTTTTAAACATCTCCTATGTGTTGGAGAGTTTTCATTATCTCATAGAAAAGGAACAAGTTCACAGGTTCTTTCATGCATCCCCATACAGTCTTCCTCAGATGCCATACAGGGGAGGCATAGTCGATGTCAATGCTATGTACCACTGCAGTACTGCAAAGCATCCCTACCAACAGCTCATTACAGAAGGAAGTGCTGCTGTTCTGTCAAGTAATGAAGAGTTACACTAACAAGATGGAAAGTGACTACTGTCACTACTTTGTGCTTCATAGTCATAGTTGTTGAAAGCAAAGAAATATAGACAAGAGTCCACTGTACTGTGACTGAAACTCTCGACACTCTGCGGGGCTGTTGAGCTTTTGTTTTGGGTTCCTTTTAGTTTTAAAGTTGCTCCATGACTTAGGCACTTCACAAACAAGGTAATGTCTCACTGTAACAGTTCACAAAATAGAAGTTTCTAGGATCACAAAATGGTGCATCCAAAATAATTTGCATTCAATTGGATTTTATCAAAGTCCTATAAATAGGCTGGCTACTTCAAGGTATGTGTACAAAACAGCCTATGAGAAATTTCCACGAAGCAGGAGTGCTATAATCCTCTCATGAGCTGAAATAACCCTTTAAAAAATATCGAGGAGACTAAAGTGACCAGGAGTCACTTGAATTCCTCTGATTTCCATGTTACTACATATTTCTTTCCAATTTGTACTAAGCATAATGTGCCTTAAAACAAAGAGGTGGGTATTTAATGCAGCGATGCTGTTAAAACACTAATTCTGAACCCATCCAAAGATTATTTTCACTTGGAGTGAAAATGTGATCCTGTTCTTTCTGATTTATTATTAACCACTTCTGGATGTAATTAAGATTTTGCTGAATTGATCAACGTTATGTTTTTAAATGATTTCTTTTCTGTCAAAATTAATGTAAATATTCCTTTGACAGTCATGGAAATAAGGTCAGTTCAAGAGAAAGGGGTGTAATTCTATTTATTTTTAAACAGTATTCCAACTTCTTATCATGGTTTTCATCTTCCAGCTTTTTATAACTCTTTCATCTTCCATAACTGGTTTAACAAATGAAATTAAACTTCACTGTTTTCATTAATTAACACTTCATTATGTTCATGGATTAACTAAATGGTTTAAAATTGCTTTAAGTTCTGCAAAAATCAGAAGTTGTAAGAAGTGATGAACTTTGTCATGTCACATGATGAAGAGAAATTTAGTTTCTCCTTAGTGGGAGGTCTGTGTAATAAGGATAATAGAACAGGATAATAATTTTTTTTATTCTTATCAAGGAAAAATGGACAATATAGCCTTGGAGGACCAGATAAGGCTGACAAAAAGGAAGTAATGCAAAATACAAGCAGGATACCAGCTCAGCTCTGCAAGGCTGACAAGGCACAAATTATACAAAACAACAATATTACATTTATTCAAAAGAGAGGGTCAAGGAACAGCCACCTAAAAAAGACAGTGGATGTTGAAGACCACCAAAGGAGACCCCCAAAGAACCATAAAAGGACTTCCAATAAGGGGTATGACTATGTAAATAGTCATATAAATAAACTGGTATGAAAATAAAATGGTATGTATACATCAAGTAAGCAGCTAGTGAATATGTAATCAGTGTGTATGATAAAAGCTGTTTTCCTAACACATGGCACATTTGATTACAGGAAGGACCCTCCAAGTGACCAGCATGCTACAATAATGAATGCCTGCTTTCTAAAGTGTGTTAGAAGGTTTCCATCTGGCCAATTTCGGTATCAGTAACACTCCATTGCGGTACTATCCTTGCTACTCTGCTTATTTGGAGAAATCATTTTAAAGGCTGCTTCCTCCTAGATATGAACAACCATGTAAGTAATTATTGAATTTTAATAACCAGTTTAAGTTAAAACATACTGAAGCATCCTATTTTGTAATCTTTTTGAGATCCTTATGGTGCCTCCATTCTTATAAATTCTGTATTAGTTAGGTTCACAAATATTTCGGCAGTAGAAAGGTGAGCAAGACATGACCCACAATTTATATGAGAATTGTGAAAACTATTAAATATGAGTTATCTGCCTATAATGAAGTTATATTAACTAACAGAAAGAAACCAGGGATTTCAAGACAATAATGACACGCTTTTGCGTTTAGTTCCAAGTTCTGGTACTTTTGTACTTTTGTATCTTTTGTACTGTAGATAATTCCTGTATCCATTTCCTGTAATGATGGCTAAAATTAACCTACAACAATATGAAAGGTGACCACATGTGTTTTCCATATACCCATAGACCTTTTCCTGCAGAAAAGGTCTATGGGTATATCTTACTGCCGAAGAGGAGTTTTGGTTTTTTCTTTTTTTTTTTGCATTTCACATTTTTGTTTTAAAATGATCTCCAGCTACTTCACCTGTGTGTATGCCAAAATCATAGTCATAATTGCTTTAAGAATCTCACCCAGGATCATTGTCATATCAGACAACTCAGTACACACCTTCTGTTTTAACACTGGGATCATTCTTTGGTAGCCTACTGTGTGTATGAATAAATTATACATTGTAAGCCGGTTTGCCTCTTCCTTCTCCCTTTCCATTTTAATATAAAGCAGTTCATTTGCTTTTATCATTGTCTTTTGCTTCTGTTTCTACATCCTGTCTTCTATTACTCTTTTCAACATTAATGGACTAACATTGGAAATCTCATATGGATCCAAATGAATTGCCAGTATTGATCTGCATTGAAAAGTNGTGAGCAAGACATGACCCACAATTTATATGAGAATTGTGAAAACTATTAAATATGAGTTATCTGCCTATAATGAAGTTATATTAACTAACAGAAAGAAACCAGGGATTTCAAGACAATAATGACACGCTTTTGTGTTTAGTTCCAAGTTCTGGTACTTTTGTATCTTTTGTACTGTAGATAATTCCTGTATCCATTTCCTGTAATGATGACTAAAATTAACCTACAACAATATGTGTTTTCCATATACCCATAGACCTTTTCCTGCAGAAAAGGTCTATGGGTATATCTTACTGCCGAAGAGGAGTTTTGGTTTTTTCTTTCTTTTTTTGCATTTCACATTTTTGTTTTAAAATGATCTCCAGCTACTTCACCTGTGTGTATGCCAAAATCATAGTCATAATTGCTTTAAGAATCTCACCCAGGATCATTGTCATATCAGACAACTCAGTACACACCTTCTGTTTTAACACTGGGATCATTCTTTGGTAGCCTACTGTGTGTATGAATAAATTATACATTGTAAGCCGGTTTGCCTCTTCCTTCTCCCTTTCCATTTTAATATAAAGCAGTTCATTTGCTTTTATCATTGTCTTTTGCTTCTGTTTCTACATCCTGTCTTCTATTACTCTTTTCAACATTAATGGACTAACATTGGAAATCTCATATGGATCCAAATGAATTGCCAGTATTGATCTGCATTGAAAAGTTCCTACATAATGTCACCTCAGTGACCACTGTATTCCCACAATAATAACCAGCTACATTTCCTGAGGAAACATTTTTATACTTAGTGGCAGATAGAAGCTTTAAATACAATACTTTACAGACTGTGATACTCTACTGTGATGCATTTACAGAACACAGCTGGCTGCAAAACTTTCAAGCTGTATTCCAAGCTCCAATATTGAGATATACAGCCACTGCAGTCAACAAAGTTTCTCCTTTACCGCATCCAGTCTCAAAACTGCTATGTTAATAGCCTGTGAAAGTCTTCTGGTAATCTTGCCAGTGTTCTAAGATCAAAGGGCATTACACTTGCTTATTATCCACTTTTCCCTATTATATTGTGGCAGTAAGAGAAGACTACTGAAAAATTAATCCTCCATTCTACTTGGACCTAATCATGGCAAGTATGCTTTATGACAATTGCCAAGAGTTACTAAGAGTCGATACAGCTCATACTGGGTGAAGGACTAAGTGATCAGAAGTAAAGGATGAAAGGAAATGAGAGAGTCACAGTATAAAATCACTGCTGTAAATATTCCAGGGGTTCCAGTTGCTCAGCTGTAATTAAATAAAGACACGCTGATGTAAAATGATTACCACTATGCAAATGGATATATAATTTGAGAATCAGAGTATTGAGAGCTTTCAATTTATTCACAGGCATAGGTGCTGTGAAATGTCTCTGACTAAAGGAACAGTACTGGCTCATACCTAATAAATATTCTAAGACAGGTTGGCTGACCTAAAGGGCTAAAATTTGCATGATAGTCAACACAGGATATCATCACAACAATCCTTAAGTTCTTTCCCAAAAGAGTGAGCACAACTACAGAACAGCTTTATCCATTACCAATAGCAATTAATTGACTAATAAAATTTCACTATCATAAATTTTGAGTTCTTCTCAAGTATCTTGGTTCATACCATTGCAGTGAAGCAACCCTCAACAGAGCCTGGTGAGCTGATGTAGTGAGTCCAGCCCTGTGGTCCCAAGTAATATTAATAAGATTTATAATTACTAGAGAAACATAGTTACCAGATATGACCAAATTATTCACAGTAGTGTCTTCAGAAAGTTTCATTTCCTTCTCTCACAATGAAATGTTTTTCATTTTCTTGTAAATATTTGTCACATGTAAGTAACTTCTGACTGTGTTTCTTTCAGAATGTCTAAATGTGAAGATAACTGTGTGTGTTTAATGAATTCCTGCCAATAAATCATGAATGTCTGATTTTCATACGGTGAGTGGTTATATCAAAGGCCATGAAAAATAAATGCTTAGAGTGTAGCTTTCTTAAGTAATTACCATGATTACCATGCCAGTTTGTTTTGCGTGACTCAAGGTACATCACCATTAGAGTCAGAATTTAGATTGAAATATTAAATTATATGTGTACACTTTTTCAACAAAATTTCAAAATACAAAATAAGTCTACAATACTCTCTTTAAACAAAGCCTATTATAAAATTTACACAACCCTTTAGTCAGCCTAGAAATTAAGCAGAATTTATTTATTATGAATAGTCTTAAGAAATCCTGTTCTGTTCTAATTCTCTGCATAAGGTAAATTTTGGGGAATTCTGCTATTGGACTAACTTTTCTGATTTTAATGGCTTTCAGACTTAACCTCCTTCACCTTAACCACAGAAGTGATGCAAAGATAAGCTGCTAACAGCTTCTATGTGACAAAAAAACCAATCAGTAATTAGTCTTTGAGAATAGACAATCTGTTAAACCACTGAGAAAGCAGATACAGCTCTATGAACACCCTTGTAAAAAAACAAAAAAATCCTGGGAAACCTTTTTTTTTTTTTTTTCTGGTAGGGAAAGAGGTTACAAGACTGGCCCAGGCCGCCTCCGTCAGGCTGTGCCGCGCGGGCCGGGCCCATTGGCCGCTGGGCAGGGGAAGGGGAGGCCGCGGAGCCGAGGCCCGGCCAAGCCCCAGCAGCTGCAGTGCAAGGGCAGGGGAGGCCGCGGAGCCGAGGCCCGGCCAAGCCCCAGCAGCTGCAGTGCAAGGGCAGGGGAGGCCATTGGCCGCTGAATCCAAGCCTGGCTGCTGAGATCCTAGCCACTCCCGACCTCCTCCAGCACCGCCTCCGAAAAAACAGGCGGCTCTGCAACCCGTGCAGAAAGCAACTCAGGCTGGATCGGCTCAGACAAGAGTCTGCCACCGTTGAGATTCACCCGCAACCACGGCAGGGGGAAGAGAAGCCACTGGCCATGCTGGTTGCTGTGTCCAAGCCTGGCTGTTGAGATCCTGGCCCTCCCCTCAGCGCAGCTGATCCTGACACAGCCGCAGCGCAGCCACGGCAGAAACCTCCATCATAAAACAGCTCCGGCTACAAGCTGGCTAGGGTCTTGTGACCATTTGTGACCATCTGCAGGCGCTGGGCGAGATATTAACTCTTTCAGTGCTTCATTCCTCCCTCGAGTGAAAGAAAAGGATAAAGTGAGAACATATAGGGAAACAACATAAAGACGCCGAGGTCAGTGAAGAAAGAGTCAAGTCCCAGATGAGAGGAATGAGGAGATGCCTTGATCTTGGGGCTGAAATCCTCTTGTAAAGCTATGGAGAAGGATGTAATTGATGCATCCGACTCTCTTTTTCCCTACAATACTGTGAAAGTATGGGAGATGACTTGTTCAAATTGTATCTATATCTAGCAAAGACCTCCATGCTAAAGTAAGCAAATGAAGTAACTATGATCCTAGAAGAAGTTTGAACGGAGGAAGAGAGAAGAGTGATAAAGACCCTGAGACTCCAGGAAGAGGAGAAGACCTCTGTTCCTAGAGATTATTTCAGAGATAAATAAAGAGAACTTTTGCTCTTGAACAGCTCATCTTTAAAATAGTACCCCATAAGTTGACATGGCCCATAAATGCAGCTGTGAGAAAACCTGTGAAAAATAGGAAGGACTTAACAATTACCGATTTTTCCAGGCATCTGCTATTAGTAGAAATTAAAACCCACAAAAGAACTATTTTCTTGTAGAGAAGTCTCCATAAATTTACTAGAAGGACTCCTCTCCCTAAGTGAACTGCATGCTGACTATTCTGGAAGTGATAAACTACCTGAATTTTTTCTGTAACTTGTGAGTGGGAAAGAAAAGGTTGTGGAGGGAGAAGAAGTGTTATAAAAGTTTGATTCTTGTTTTTCTTTCCTTTTTTTTGTTACTGTAAATAAATTTTTCTATATCTTTTTAAAGTTTTGAGACTGCTTTGCCTTCCTCCTAATCCTATCTCACAACAAGAAATGAGTAAGTATATTCTAGTAGGTGCACTGGCGTTTGGCCAGCACTAAACCACTACACCTCCCCATTTTAAATTGATTGAAAGTGTCTTTATTTCTGGTAGCTAATTGGATTAAATAATAAAAAATTAAAAAAAATAAAAAAGGAGAAAGTAATCTGAATGCATTTTTTACACACCCACAAGAACTTTCTTACAGAAGATGTATGGTTCTGTTTAGCATACAAAATTTTTCCCAGAGTTCTGTTGCCAACTTTGTTTAATTATTGCTTGGCAGTGATAGATCCCAGCTGTTACATGCCTTTGCAGCACACGCATTGGACTGTTCAGCATATACAGCCCTTTTTTTTTTTCAGGCAAATGGAAGATGAATTTACAAAATATATTTAAAAGTATTTTTTTAAAGAAATTTTAACAAGGAGAATGAAATGAGTAACCCCGAAGAATAATTTTAATTACCTCATTAAGGAAAAAAAATTAAAATATTTAGTTGAAACCACATTATGCTAAAACTTGAGGCTGCAAAGAAAACAGACTTCAAAAACTTTTGTTGTTGCTGGTTGTACTGTATATATGGCTTGCATAAAGTGTCTGTCATTCCTTAGTACTAATAAATCAGCTATTATCACTAATTTACTGTGCAAGCTGCATTGAAAACAGTTCTAAGGATTAGTGAAAAGGTTTTTGCTTTCTTTTTCATTAGCCAAATTCCCAGAGTTTTTTCTGTTACTGAAGACTCCCCAGCTTCCGCCAGCCCTAATATTTTATCAACCTGATCTAAATTCAAGTCCTCTGCTTTGTTGTATATTGTGTTCATAGATGAGCAGGCTGATACTTTAGAAATCTGTTTTAAGGAGTTCCCCAACTATGTGTATTACACATAGCACTGTTGTTAAGGGGGTATTTATGGGCTTCTAAGTCAATAACTGAATCCAGGCTCCATATGCCAAATATAACCCTGCACCAGCTGGTTGAAAAGCTGTTTCCCTCCCTCTCAGGGAGAGCTCTGGGTAAAATATTCATTACTTGAAAGGAGGGCCTGGAATTTAATGCTTTTATAAATGGAGAGAAAATTAATTCTATGCTTAAAGGATAAAAGAATCCCTGCAAATTTATGTTTTCCTTTTTCTGTACTATCCCAACACAAATAGTCACTCTGTAACTTTATGCTACTCATGTCACTTGTCTAGAAAAAGCTTCCTTTTTCCTCCCAATTTATTAAATAAACACCTGTAATTCAAATATTTTCATCTAAGTACAAAAAGATAGTATTAAATAAGGGTGAGTATATAAAGGTTCATATAGATTTCAAACCTGCACACATTTAATTAGAAATGCTTAGTCTATTAGGATACCAGCAACCAGGAGGATAAAAGTGGGTGGGTATTTGTGTGTGCGTGTGTGTGTGTGTGTGTGTGTGTATGTTTGTATTTTGAGTTCTCAGTTCCTCAAACAGCAAACAGCACTGTATATTGTTCCAGGAAGAGACAGTTCTCTTTTGAGTTAAAAATCAGATGCTAAGTTGTTACTTATCTTCTAGTGAAAATGTGAAGTCAGTGTATGATTTTGATTTATTATAGTGTTTACACTACATAGGAACTGGGGGAGTGAGAAAAAGGCAAGGCAAATCAAGGTAAGCTAAAACAATATAATTCAGCTGATCTTAACTGAAGAAGATAACTTTAAGCACAAAAAAGTGGTTAAACTCCCCGAATTTTGATGTGGATATATGTTTTCCTCAATTTTTAATCCATTTATTAGTAAAAAAAAACAAACAAAAAAAACCCTATGTAAATGCTACCACTTCCCCCCAATTATCTGGGGACAAAATAGTTTAAGTTTTGAAAACTGATTATTCTCCATCTGTGTCTTACATATGTTTAACATCATAAAGGAGTTGCAGAATGTCCCCTCTAGTCTGTTTTGAAAGCTATTAAATATATTTTCACTACCTCATCTCAGCACAGCAAAAATAATAGTAAATTTCAAGATGTCTAACTTTTATGTAATTTCTGAATTTTCTCAACCCTCAAATGCAAATAATTTCCTCCAACTAGATTAAAAAAAACCCTATTCTGCTGTATGTAATCAACATCAAAGATCTGCATGTAATAAAAAAACCCAACAAAACAAAAAACCCCACCTTCTGAATATTACATACCAAGAAATTATCTTAGCATTTTTCCATCAATGAATTCTTTTCTTTCATTCTTTAAGGACCTAATGATTTAGTTCTAAGTTTTATTATTTCTAGACCTCATTTCACTTAGTTGCATACACCATAGTTATTGATCAATGACATATTGATCAATCAATATTTATAGTTATTGATCAATGAAATATTGATTAATCAATATTTATTTCTCTGTGGATTTTTGAGATAAATTCTTAGACATTTTTCAATTACAAAACCCTTAATGGGCCAAATGTGAAATTTGCTTAGTACATAGCACGCTGTGGCAGAACGGATATCCCTACCTAAACACAGGTATCACATTTTTCAGTTTCCTTTTATCTTGTGATGCAATGCTTTGGCTTCAATGAAAAAGGCAATGCTGTGGTCCGTCTCTCTTCTCACATCCCAACTATAGAGCTACCCTGCTTACAGGATTACAATTACAATTGCATCTTACAAGCTAAGATAATACCCAGCTGCCATGCCACATAGGAATGAAAGTGGTTCTAGTTTCACCTGTAGCAGCCATTGTAGCTGTGGCAGATGAATGCGGAGCTGCTTCCTTCCAGCCAGCAGGATATTGCTTCTTCATCCAACCTGTATTCTCCTGCAGATGTTTTTCTAACTGTTTTCAGTTTAAGAGAGACAATGCGGCTAAGACTTTCTTTCCACATTACATAGGTGCAGCGGTCTGATTTTTGACTAAAACAAATACAATTTCTGTAAATGAAGCTTCATAGCTGTCAGATCTGATGCACTGGTTGTGAGAAGCTGTGGGCAGCAACTCTCGCATAGCTGTAACTGAAGAGGATGTGTGCTGATGGTCTTGTTCCTCTGAAGTAACAGCAGAAGAATTTCAAGTAATAAAAATGGTAGAATTTGTCCAGGAGAAAGCTCCCTGGAAGAATACAGGGCACCATTACTGAGATAAAATATTCTTGCCTAAATGAAATTTTGTCCTAAATTAAAAATGAAAGAAAGTGGATAGAGGTGTGAAAAAGAAAGGGGATGTCAAGCCAACAACAAGCAAACAAAGAATTAATAGAGCTTGCAAGAGGTTTAAGTACTGTACAGAGTTCTCAGGCTGAGTAAGATTGGAATTAATGATCTTTGGCAATCACATTGATTCTGATCTGGCATGGTGAATCTTATCTATTTTAGACATATAGTTAAGGGTGCTTCACACGACCCTGTTGTCTTTATCGTTTCACCTAATTGCTCATTCTTTATTGTAGTCCCAACTTTTATCACAAGGACAAAGCTACTATCAGTGCAGATAAATATATGAATAAGAGGGATTCAATCCACAATTAATTTGGGTATGTCATGTAAGTAATTCCAATCTGCAATGAAAGACTAGCATAGTAGTTTAAAGTGATACAGAGGCAACATTCAGTAAAGCATTTTCAAGACTACATTTTTATGGGGAAGAAAATAATGTTTTAAACCTATTTTATATTATGCTTATAAAATATTAGACCAAATGATGATCTAAGTGTATTACATCTGTATCTACTCTACAGGGCAAAAACAGAAAAAAAGAGCAATTAAATAATGAAAAAACAAGAACTGATATGCTTTTCATAGAATCACGGAATAGTAAGGTTGGAAGAGATCATTGAGGGTCTTCTGGTCTAACTTCCCTGCTCAAGCAGGATCCCCTGGAGCACATAATTCAGGGTCGTGTTCAGTCAGATTTTGAGTATCTCCAAAGAACGAGGCTCCACGACCTTTGTGGGCAGCCAGTAAATTTCTGTGAAAGCTGTAAACCTATGAATTCCCTCAATAACCAAACAAAATCAAATGGGTTTTTAGTACTGCTGATAGAAGAAAGACATATTTCACAGAAAAAACTTGCTGAGATATGAAGTTATAAATTTCATATTAAAATGGAAAGGTACGTTTACAAGAAAATTGATAGTTAATCTGAA
>VYZP01072060.1:0-27344 GCA_013400635.1 Hypocryptadius cinnamomeus
CCCTTCTACAGGAAACTGAAGAATTGGTGAGTGAAAATGCACAGTCACAGGGAGTAGGGAGTCACCAAAATGAGCATTGGGATTAGGAGCCTGGAAATACTGGAGCCTCCTCTAAAGTATGCACAACTAGGGTGACACCAACAGAGCTGTTGTCTAATTCTTTGAATTAGAAAAAAACATATTCTAAATTAATTTTTTTTCTTAATATGGTCAGAGATGTGGCTGTTACACAAGGCCATAGATCTCAATGGATTCCTGACATAGTGAATGACCTGACAACATCAGATCTGTCCTGGAGCAAGTAGCCTGGCTGAGCTTCTCAAAAATGTCAGGAAATATGGAGAAGGAAAGCTGAATTTACTTTAAAATGTGCTTCTGCAGAAAGTAAACTGGTAACAGCAGAGCAGTCCCTGTGAAAGCCTTTCTCTGGTCTGAGTCCCAGCAGTGACAAATTCTGACATCTGTATTCACAAAGGAAGTTTAGCAAGAGTTAATCATGCACATGAAAGTGATTCTTTCACTGGTAGTATTTTCTTTCTCCAGAAGTTAAACAATCTAGGTAGTTTTCTTATTCCAGTGCATTTGAGATTGATGAAAAGGAAATAAATTCATTTTTGACATTCATAGCCCAAGAAGCAACTAATCCTTTGGCTATAAAAAGACCAATAGGTTGTCTAACTGTGATATACTTTTAGATATTTTTCAGTCCAAATATTTTATATTAATTCTCCTTCAGAAACTATCCCATGGATTTTTCATCAATGCAAGCTTTTGGGTTATTGTGGACACGTGAGGGGAAGAAGGCATATATAGAAACTGAACAAAATACTCCTAATTCTTGGAGTTAAATTAGTCTGTCTGATGAGAATTCTCTCTGATGACAGCAGTGCACAGGTTTTGGGGTAGGTCTAACTTGTTTTGTACTGGTCACCTGGCATAAGCAACTTTGACAGTCTCCTGAAGAGTAGTCCCTACCTGCTTTCATGTTATGCCTTGTTCATCACACCTAAAATTAATGGAAATATTTTTATTTTCGTGAACAGCTTATTGGTCGAGTTTTCTTACAGCCCAGGCAGCATTACTGGGAAAATCTAGCAGGTCTTAATAAGATGCTTTTCCTTAAATGTATTTTCTTACTTTAAAAGTAATACTAAAAAAAAAAAGTAATTGCTTGTACTGAGGTCCACCCTTCCCCACTGCTATCCCAAGGGATGACTTTCCAGATGTGCCATTTTATGGTTTTCTGGAGGAACACAGAGCACCTTGACACCTGAGGAACTCAAAAGAGGCTTTCAAAATAGAGGAACTAATTAAAACCAGAACCTAATACAAATAGTCTCAGGTAATTCAGCTGGTACAAGCCTATCTGGCACACAAAGGACATCAAAGGAGCAATGAACTCCTGTTTTAATCTTGTAAATCACTGGAGCAGGAAGGAGCTGAAAGAGGGCCTGTGGCACCAAGCCGAGTGTCCATTATTGAGAAAATGGAGATGACTTCAACACAAGAAAAGCCTTCAGTAATGAGCCAAAGAGTTCAGTGTCAAAACCAGCTTTCAGTGTTGTTCAATATGCCACTTGCAACTGTTTGAAAACTGAAGAGGCAGAAGGGTAAGAGAGAAGCAGGGGACAGATGTAGACAAACAGAACAATGCACCACATAAAGTGGTGTGTTATTAACACGGGATCAGGTGTTGAAAGGTGCTGCCTCAGAGGCAGCTGCTGTATACATGAATTTATTTCCTGTTTTTACAGCAGGCTGTGGGTTAGATTACAACAGCCTTTACACAAGGTGGGGTGGCTAGGATTCACTTACGTGCTCCTTTTTTTTAATTCTCTCTCCTATCTTTGGCATAATTTTCTTACAGGTTTATATTCGTTTTATCTTTCCTGAAGTCTTATCTTTTCTTTCTTGTGTAAAGATACCAAGTGCTGTATTTTTTCCCCTCTGTTTTGGCTGAAACTTTAGACTGATGTTTTTGAAAGAGTGGTCCCATATTTCAGTTCAGTGACTACCTGTTCACCTGCCTCACTGCCTCTGGAAGATTGCTCCTTTTTGAAGGTTAATTCCATTGTATACCTCAAGTAATGTTTCTGCTCCTCATAATCCCAAATGTGCATTGGTGCCTGAGCTGAGATCAAACTCCTTTTTGTGGTCTGCATGGGACTCTTGTGTCTTGTTCCTTTCCTGGGGCCAAGGAAAAGTAGAAATTGTGTCTTCCAGTGCCGTGAAGGAGAGTAAGCAAACCAGGAACAGTAAACCAACAGCCTGAGTGGTGGCATCATATATCAGGGATAAATCTGATATATGAATTTTATAAAACTGAGACCATCTAAATTGTGCTCTAAGCCTTATTGAATATGACCTAGAAGGTACTAGGCTTGCTGGAAGATACCTCTTTCATGCTGGTGTAAGACCTGTTCCATCTGCTTTAGCGAAACCTCATCATTAGCTTAAGCTCTTAGCTGCTCTCCCTACTGGAATATGGGCATCTGGTGAGAAGAAAGTTGGGTCAACACAAAGTGCTGCTTGAATCCCAGCTGGAACATCAGTGGAAAAAAAGGTTAATAGCAAGAATATCTTTAAAGCACTCTGGAGACCCTTAATCTATAGACTCTAGAAGTTTTATAGTTCCAAAAATTCCCTTGCAAGCTTCTTGTAAAATTTAGCTAACTAATTTTTTAAGTGACCTGTTCAACCCATTTAGTCACCACTGCAGTGCTTCATGCAGGGCTTGTGGGCAGCCAATAAATCTCTGGTTTGTTCCTCTAGAGGTACAGTCCTTAATGTTTTGGGGGTAAGTTAGGGAACCACTGCTGACTGATGATGTTGAACCAAACTGCTGGGAGAGCTGAATGTGGTGTGAATTACCTGTGCAAAAATAAGCTGCTCCTTTTTCTATCTTTGCTGGAGAGGTAGAATACAGTGAAATAAACAGGGCAAGGAGACAGAACTCTTATCCTTTGTAAGTCTGTGGAAGTAATTTCTTCTGACAGACAGAGATAGTTGGAAAAAAATTGTTACAAATATTTGCAATGGCACAGGTCTGAACAGTGTGAGCTGCAAGACTCATGCACCTGCTCTTGTGCAATGCCTTTGACACTGTGCTGCATGACAGGCTTGTCTCTAAATTGGAGAGACATGGATTGGACAGGTGGGATTGGATGGGCTGGCATTCAAACTGTTGTGGTCAATGGCTCAATGTCCAAGTGGAAACCAGTGGTGAGTGGTGTTCCTTGGGGTTTGGGACTGACACCGTTTGACATTTTTTTAGTGACATGGACAGGGGGATTGAGGCACCCTCAGCTTTGTTTGCCAAGCACACCAAGCTGTGAGTGCAGTCACACACTGGAAGGAAGGGATGGCATCCAGAGGGACCTGGAGAGGCTGGAGAGGTGGGGCTGAACCTCGTGAAGTTCAGCAAGGCCAAGTACAAGGTCCTACACGGGAATCAGAGCAATCTCAAGACCAAATCCAGGCAGAGAATGTACTGATTCCAGCCCCTGAGGAGAAGGACTTGGGGATGCTGGTGGATGAGAAGCTCAACATGTCTCAGCCACGAGCACTTGCAGCCCAAAAAGCCCATCATGTCCTGGGCTGCATCCAAAGCCCTGTGGGCAACAGGTTGAGGGAGGAGATGATTGTCTCCCTCTACTTTGCTCTTGTGAGACCCCACCTGCAGTGCTGCACCCAGCTCTGGGGTCCCCAGCACAGGAAAGACATGGACCTGTTGGAGAAAGTCCAGAGGAGGCCACAAAGATGCTCAGAGGGCTGGAACACCTCTGCTGTGAAGACAGGCTGAGACATCTGGGGATGCTCAGCCAGGAGAAGGGACAGGGCCAGGGACACCTTCTTGCAACCTTCAGTACTTAAAGGGGGCCGAGAAGAAAGCTGGAGGGAGACATTTTGAAAATGCGTGTGGTGACCAGACAGAGAGAAATGGCTTCAAACTGGAAGAAAGTAGTCTTAGATTAGGTTAGATTAGATTAGATTAGATTAGATTAGATTAGATTAGATGTGGTCGAAGGTCTTTGGAGATGGACACTTCAGTGAGATCTTAAAAATATGCTTAAAATGTGGTACTCGCTCAGCTCTTGTCAGGGTTCTTTTCCTGTGGAGGAAGAAATGTTAGGAACAGCAAAAATACTGTAGCAGATAATGGCTACTATAACAATAACAGCAACACATGCTGAATAAAGTAAATGGTTTCTACTTTGGGATTTGGACACTTACTCCAGCCCTGAATTGCACCACATCTCGGCTGTCCAGAAATAGCTGCTTTCAGCGTAGAGCACTGTGGAAGACAAGGATGCCAAATGTTTAGATACAGGAGAAAAAAAATAAAATAACATCATCTACACTCTGCCTTGACATAATTGATTGCTAGACCTATCTCATTAAATACACCATGTAACCTTGTTTTATGGCATAACAGCATATTTTTCCTCTTTTTTTAGGTTATATTTTAGCACAGAAATGAACTAATGTAACAAAAATGAGGGCTCCTTGCAGTGGCAATAACCTTGCAGACCATACTGGAGGAGTTAAAAGGGACACTGAGGGCATACAGGCTCTTCCCTGTGGGCACAGAAAATCTGTGAAAACTTAACTTTCAAGAGTGCAGAGATATTAGACAAGTTCATGTATTTGCTGAAAGCCTCCCAGGTGTTACTGTTTTTCATAGGAATTCATACACTGAATAAATTTCAGTGCCATTGCCCATCCTCCAGTAAAAGTAGCATGAGCTATTTTATCAGGAAGTACAGACTGCTGTTTTCAGAAGTGTCAGTGAAGCAGCAGGTGATGAGAACTCCCCTGATCGTGGCCATTGGTGACACTTCATCAATGCATTGACAAGGTTGATGATTCAGCTGGAACCAAGACCAGAGGATGGAGCATTTCCTGCAAAAGCTGCTTTGTTTGATATTAGTGCTTGTGGCTGGCAATCCAGTGTAGTAAATACATTCCAGACACCACACTTGAGGCTGTGATGTCCAGGGTCTTTCCTGATCCCTTTCTCAACCACTTTCCACATTCCTCTCCAGGCTGTTGTTTCACCAAAAACTTTCACAATTACAAGTAGTCCACTTGTTCCCCCTGTGAGTGTTGGGATCCTTGGGAACACAAAGCAAGGGACTTTTTTTAGAAAGCTGCTTTGGGCAAAACAAGAAGTCAATGACTCTGTCCTGCTTTGAGAAGCCTTTCCAAATGTGCTCACTGCTGTGCTTTCTGGCTTTTAAAACTAACATTTTTTGCGCTCTTATTCTGTTTTTTGTGGGTTTTTTGCCCTGAAGATGGGAGAGTCAGGAAAATCTCAACCTGCACAACAGCTTCCACCATGCTGTCCATATCAGATCCTTAATGGAGCCAGGCAGAAATACAGCCCAATGCTCAGGGCAACCAACCATGGCCCCTTTAGTTGGGTCTTCAGATAAAAATCTTGAAACAAATGTTGTTTCAAGGATCACAGAATGAGTACAGAGCTGTTGGATCACCCTTTGGCCATGCTTTGAGGTGTTGGGTACACAGTGGACATTTCTCCTGTAAAAGAGAACCTGCCTGCATGTTGCAGTTACATGATGTATAAATTGTCCAGTGCCAAGTTTTGCCATCTTCTCCCTGCAACAGAAAGATCTGGGTGTGTTTTCTGATTCTGGAAAACAGCCTGCTTCCTGTAAGGGGGTTATAACTCTCAAGCAGTGAGACATTCGGCTGATTTGATCAGCAGAGCAGTGCATAAGAAGTTACTTTTCAAGCCAAGTATGCTGTTACAAATCTGAGCTGCTCTTTCAGCTCACTATTTTAATTTTAATATGGACTAGGGTCTGCTGGCTTTCAGGAGATGTAATCATCATCATGTTAGAGGGTTTCAGTGGCCACATATTGTTTTAGAAGCTCTAATGAAGTAAGAGGCTTAAGATCAAAGAGCATTTTATTAAATGCCATGTTTATGGCATTACTGATTAAGCAGTTTATGAGCCATTTGGGAAACCACACCTGCCCTGCTATACAAAAAGCCACCTTTTAAATCAAAGCAGATGAGAACAGGAAAATCCTACTCTTTTACCCTCTGCTTGGGCATGGTGCAAGAGGTAACAGCATCTTTGCCCTTGCTAATTTAGGCAGGTCTGTTCTTTCCATTCACTTTCCTGGGAAGTTACATGTGGCATTTCATTTTCCATATGCCACTGACAATATGGTGCCTCCTTGGTGGTGGGAAAACCAAAGAACAGACTATTTCTGCTGTAACTCCAGCACAGAAATGTTGTGTGACACATTTAACTCTTTGGGGAAAGATCTCATTGAGCAGTTTTTACTGCACTGTTAGTGAACAAACACTGCCAGGTGAAATGTCCTGGTCAGGTGTTGCAGAAATTATCATGGCATTGCTTATTTTTTGCATTAATATTGTAATTCAAGGCTAAAAAATCAAAATTAAAACTTCCATGCTGTCTCCCTCACAATCCCAGTACCTTTCCTAAAGTCAAGGGAACATAATCCATGCAAAGGGCTTCCAGGCACACAAAGTAAACAAAATTACAGTAATAATAGTAGTAATATTAGTACTAACAGTAGTAATACTACTAGTAGCTGTAATAGTGATGATAATAATATATTTGCTTGTCCTTCAGTTGAAACAATCTTAGAGGTTCCCTTAATTCACAAATTCATCTGGGCTTGCCAAGGTGTGTGTGTTTCTTTGTGTGTTTCACTTGGGTAACCTGCCTTGAGTACTTTCTCAGCTCAAATAATAATATTTTAGGTTTGTTTATTTCTTTGTTCTTCAGAAGAGATTTTGAAAATCATAGCTGGCTAATCAAGCTGAATTTAAAAATCTGCAACCTTTACACAATTCTGATGGCAAATAAAGCAATGTGAACATAAGTTATGTGGGATTTGTTAACATTTTTGTCCTCTTTACCTCTGCTTTACTCCCTGCACAAAATTGATAGCATTTCCTGTAAGCAGAATACATCTCAGACAACTTCAGTAAAAATTCCTGTCTGTATGAGCTCCCTTTCTGCTGAAAGGAAGGAGGCACTCCAGGTAGGGGTTCAGCCTGTCTTTAAGATGAGTTGTCTTAATTACTCCTAAATTTCTCTGCTGACTCACAAAGAAACTGAGGAAACCGGCATCCATCATATGTCTCCTTTTCAGACAGCTAAAATTAGGTGAGATGCATCTCATTCTTGGCAGAGTTCTTAATTTTTTAGTGTATGGCCTGATGACAAATTTTCTGTAATTCTATTGAAGTCTTTCAGCAACCAAAGTGTCCCTTACCTTTAAGGGCTTTGGTTGTAAATGGAATATCCAAGAGTGGAGGTTATCTCACCAGTTGGGCAATATTTAAATTTGGCACAGAATAAATTAATAGTGTGATTAAAGTAAAAAAATCCCTTTGCTTCTGAGTGTGGCCTCTGACACACCTAAGGACTTAACTTTTCCCTGGATCCACATTTAATTTTTCAAAGAGCCATCCTCATTCATCAATTAATTAAAAACAGAGAAAGTAATTTTTAATTTGCCAATTCATAATCTGAACAAAAGAAAAAAAATCCTATTATGATTTACTTTTACACTTTATCCACATCTAAATGTAAATGGGATTATGTTGTAAGAGCATGACTTATTTTCATTACACCAAATTCTGTTTGCAAAGTAGTTTTGATAGCCATGTTGCTGTTTCATGGTGTTATTTAGGCTTTTAAAAGTGCATTTTGATAGGGAATTCAGGAGGAAAAGAAGAGATTGATTGAATCTGATGCTTGTTTCCACTGGAAAAGCATACCAGTGTGCACAGCTTCAGAGCTGCTCATGATGTGAACATTCATTTGAGTTGTCAGAGATAACAAGAGCAGCTTTGGGTCTGAGCTAATGATGGGAACACTTGGCAGGAGCTTCTTGTCACTGTGTCTTGCACTTGTGCATTTGTAGCAAGGGAGCTTTACCAGACCTGTGAAATGAGCAGGATTTCACAGCTTGGGGGCCTCTGGTGACTGGACATAAGGATGTCACCTGGGCAGCATTTCAGCCTTCTCCATCCACAGCTCCTCTCCTGTGAGTGGTTAACAATTTCCTTGCCCAGTCAGAGTGGTCTCTTCCTGCCAGCAGCACTCAATCACTTCCCTCAGCTCCTGTGGCTGGGTGGCTGAGGGATATGTACTGTGTGGGGGAATGACTATATGGACAAATCATGGTGCTGTTTGTGACAGCCAGGAGGGAGCCCTCCTGTTCTGGTGGGGTCTGTTTACCCTGATTTACAGCTGCAATCGTGGCTGACTGCAGTGTGTCAGAGGGGTGTATCACTGGAGTTGCTGCAGAGGTGATTATGAGGTGCAGCCATGAGGCCCTGGAGCACTTTAACTGCTTTATTTAGCCTCCCACATGCCCAGTAACAGCTGAAAATAGAGTGGACAAAAAGGAAAAGCTGTTGACAGCCAGGAAAGTTACTGTAATACTAAAGGGCTCAACTTGGCACCAGACACCCGTTTCTGTCTTTGCAAACAATTAAGATTATATTTCCTCAGAAGAACCAATTTCTTCAGAAAAAGGTCCAGAAAATGATGGAAGCTTTACATTTTATTTGCTTTTTGCTATTTTTATTTGCCTAGGTACTGGCCCACACAGGTTTTTGCACCTATTTATTCATATAAATGCGAAGAATAATATCATTAGGTTGGTGCCTTTTCCTGTTGAAGCTGTTTTCAAGCTCTTCAGTGCTTTTCAGCCTGAAAGGTTGAGGAGGACAACTAAGAAACCCAAGAATCTTCAGGCTTAATTTCATCACATAAAAATGTTTATCTATCCTAGAAAAGTTTCAAGAGCTTGCTAACTGAACAAAGTTGAAAGAACTGCCATAGTTTGAAAGCAATTTATCCAAATAAGCTACACTTATGTCACCAGGTTTGTGTGCTGGAATTACAAAACCAGGAGTTAATGTGTGTAATTGTGCATGAGTGAGGGGGAGGTAATGTTGGAATAGCCTGAATAAAATTAAAACACATATTCTCTGCTCAGTTGCTCACAACCTGCCTTTTACAACGTCTTTGCCTCTAACTCCACAGTGTGTTTCATTCTGGGGGTGGCTGATAGTTTGGATTTGCACCCTGTGGAGCCAGTTTGGAGCTAAAAGCAGGATGTTTGCATCCACACAGTTCTGCACCTCCAGGAACTGGATGCATTTGTGCCACCATTGTACCCCCACTGTCCCTCTCAGGGTTTAGCACCTGGGACTTTGTGGCACAACACTGTGTGTTCCTTGTGCCTGGGACCATGTTGATGCTGGAGCTGCCTAGACTCACTTGTGGGTTAAGCTTTAAGCTTAAGATTGAGCTAAATCTTTAGTTTAAGATTGAGCTAAAAATACCTTGTTAGAAAAAAGTCAGAAGCTTTAGGCAACTGTCTTCCAGCAAGATTAATAGCTCATGATAATGATAAGTTGATTGGACTAAGTTGTATTAAAATTATATGAAAAATGTATGTGATCAAGTTTCTTGGACAAGGAGTTTTCAGTAAAGACCTGGACCATTGGAGTGGATATACAGTGGAGTCCATGAAAAAGATGCAAAGGCTGGAACACCTCTGCTGTGAAGAAATTTGGAGAAAGTTGGGGATGTTCAGCCTGGAGAAGCTAAGGCTCCAGGGGGACTTTCTCACGGCCTTTCAATATATGAAAGGGTCTTGAGAGAAAGAAAGAGACCTTTCATTAAGGTCCATAGTGATGGGACAAGGGGCAACAGTTTAAAAGAGGGTAGATTTAGATTGGAGATAAGTAATTAAATTTTTTCAATGAAAGTGGGGAGACACTAGGCCAGGTTGCCCAGAGAAGCTGTGGATGCCCCATTCCTGGAAGTGTTCAAGACCAGGCTGGATGGACCCTTAAGAAACCTGATCTAGGGGAAGGTGTTCCTGCCTGTTGGTGATCTCTGACCCGGCCAGCAGTGGAGCAGCCAGGGATGGGTCAGCAACAACAGCCCGGGGACCCACGGGGCACGCAGGGAAACGCTCCAGTCTCGGGAGCACCATGGTGGTGTGGCCACAGGGTGCAGCAACAGAGAAGGGAGAGGTGCAACTGAAGTGCCAAAACTGAAGATATTTATTAAATAAATAAAAGGGGCACAAATGATGGTGCAAAACAAAACATAAGGAGGCTGTTTCAGAAGACCCCTTCAGAAGTGGGGTCAATACAGATATATATAGTCTCTCATGGAAGGTTCTGGAAACCTTCTGGCCAATCACAGGCTGTTGATCTGCATGGCCACTCCCAGTCAGTCCCAGAATCCTTTGCTCTTCATGATGTCATCCATTGTGAGTTGTCTTCTCCCAAGTCTTGGTGTTGGTATTGGGACAGCGAAGCACCGACCATCTGGTGTGTGGTCAGCTCTTGGCTCATCCCCTCCAGGACAAGCTCCCACACCTGCCCATGGCAGAGGGGTTGGAATAAGATGATCTTTGAAGGTCCCTTCCCACCCAAAACATTCTGTGTTTTCTCTTATTCTATGAATAAATGTTTCAGTCTGCACCTCTGCATTTTTCTGCACGGGAGCTAATAAATTATGCAGCATCTTCAGGATGTTGTGGCAATGCAAAAATTAGCTACTGATTTCTGGAAAACTCTGTTCAAGCCTGTGACAGCTTGAATTTCAGCTTGGTTTTGAGTTTTTGAGCTGAGAGGATTAGATCATATGAGAATTTTGTTTGGCTTTTCCCAACAAGAGCAAGGCTCATTTCTGAAGTGCTGTTACAATTGGAGGCATGTCCCACTACCTGATTAATGTCTTTCATTTCTATTTCTGTAATACATAGGATTAATTAATGTCTTTTATTTATATTTCTGTAATGCACAGGATTTGACCTGATGGATTCATTCAGTGTGAAGCAGATTTTCGGAATGAAAGAAGATGGGATTCAGAGTGCTTATGTACGGCTTGGAAGCTTTCCTGTTGTTCAGAAAACTGAGTGAGTACTCTGGGTTTTCACTTTATTTTCATCTGAGTCTCTGCCTTACATGATTTGGTTCCTCTGTCTTAACTTTGTAGTAGTTATCTGGTACCTACAAGTATTTTTCTGCTTTGAGCAGCTGTTGCAGTTCAGCTGGCACAGAATATGCACAACGTGGTCAGCAGTCTCAGCAGTAACTACAGGCTCCATCCTGGCAGAATATGAGTTGTGTTTGGTGTAACTCAGTGGTTTTGAGGAGCAGTATCAAGACATTCTCAAAAGAACTTAGGGCTACATAAATAGCTTCTAAAGGGAATATTGAATATCTCACTCCCATTGAGACAGAAATTTGCTAAATACAAGAGACCACTTGCTGGTAGATGCTGTGACCAGTTAGCAAATATGGATTCTGACCTTGTAGAAGAATGAGCAGTTTTTAATCCTGTGTCAATATGGAGTCAGTCCTTGGAGCCTTTTATGACCTAAGGCTGCCAGTTGTGTCACAGTTTATCACAAATGTTTCTTTGGGTTGTCACTTGAGCCCTGCTAGCATTAGCCTTGAAAAGAGTGAGTGCATAATTTCACTTAGTAACTACGAGCCATAGATTGAATTGTCATCATTAACATTTTTGCAGTAAATTTCTCAGTGCTGGTTTGAACTTCAGCTTAACAAAAATCAATAATACTTCTTTTCTTTCTTATGGGTGAGGGCTGTTATTTTTTGTTCTGATTTTAGCTATTTTTCTAAGCTCATTGCATTTTTGAGATTGTCCTGTGAATTACATTTGCTTGATTTTGCAATATTTTTTTTTCATCCTTGAACCAACAGGATTGATGTGCTCTTTTTCCCTCCCCCTCTTTCTCCATGTTAATACAATTTAAAAAAACCAAATGATCTACTGAGAGGAAAACTGTTTTCTCTAGAGTCCATAAATGATATCAAATGTAAGGGTAAATAGTCATGATCAGTGATCTGATTCAACACAGCTAGCTAAAGACATCTTAGGTTTGGTATATATATATAACTGGGCAGAGTATGGATGGAAATAAACCATAAACCTATTTCACTTGGATGGTAAGAAACCTATTTCATTTGTCTCACTGTGGTCTCTGGGTTCTGGGTGATGCTATGAAAAATTGAGCAATTCTTGGAGTACAAACAGGAACTGTCAAGTATGAGCTGATAACCTTCATATCACACAGCTCAGTCACCACTGTTGCTGTGTCCAGCCTTATTTTCCATAATTCAGTAGGTAGAAATGGAGAAAATGACAGTTTGAAGATCTGTGAAGTAAGTGTGATGGTGAAAAATCCAAGAACTTCAGTGTGGACAGGTAAAATTAAGAAGCAGCCAACAACTGAAGGGACCATTCTCTGTAGGAACCTCTGGGAAATCAGAGCTTGGTAAAGGGTCTTTGAATGAGGGTCATGGTAGGCTGAAAGGCAGTGGCTACTTGACATCAAAAACCAGCAGGGAAACATGGTTTTAAGGATTAATCTAATTAACTACTGGAAAAAGCACAGATTACAGAACGTTGTCCATTTGAATTCCTTTTTCAAAGTAAGGGTTGAAGAACTTTGTTGTTGTTGCTGTTTCTGTTGTTTTCTCAGAAAGACTGAGGGAGTAAAGCCAGACCTACCAGCCATGATGGCTTTCCATCTGCTCAGATGACATCCATTTATTTGTTGTTGCCCTTAAAATAAGCAGAATATTTTATCACCCAGGACAATTAGAAGTAAAACATCCCTAATTTGTAGATTGAAATGAATAAAATTCCTTTCGAATGATTCTGAAACATGGAATTCGAGGAGGACTTTCATATTTTCAGCCTTATGTATTGTAACTTTCACACTCCTGTGGTTTGGGAATGAACCCAAATGGATATTACACCATGGAAGGTGTTTGCATATTTGGTTCATTTTAGCATTTCTATGCCAGGACTCTGAGATGCTGCATATAGGGTCATTGCTCTCAGAAAATGAAATCTTGTAAAGCTGCTCAAAACCGATAACTGGAATAACAAACCAAACAAAAACATCTGTCGTGGCTCACAGATAACCTCCAGCAATGTTTAGCAACTGATAGCAACATCTCATAATTAGATACAAAATCATTGACTGAGTAATATATGTAATTCACTTTATTATCTGCTTAAAGGATTTGTATTCTTTTATACAAGCAATTGTACTTTTACAAAGTGCCAGATTAGCTGTCTGGGAAATGTGCCTACTCATCTTCTGATCTGTAACCTACAACTATGAACTTTATTCCTCTTTGTGGTGAGGCATCATCTGTGAGCAAACAAACCCAGCAGCCAGAGCTTGGCTTCAGTCAAGGACCTGATCACTGAGTGCCTCACAGGGCTCTGTAGCTGCCTGAGGACTGGCCCCAGAATGTGGCTGGTGTTTTTCCTCGTGTAACTGGGGCTGTCCTAATGCTTGTTCATGGCTCCTCAGTGGATCTTCTGGCCAAAACTGTGCTGTAGGCTTCTGGTTTTGGATGCTCAGGCTTGTTTCTTGTTACTGGTGTCTTGCCTAATGCCAAGATTTTGGCTCACCTTTTTTTTCTGTATCTCCTAGTTGTGACTCCAGGGCCTTCCTGCTGGCCATGTCCATCCTCAGGTTTCTCTTGCCTGGTCTGGTTCTGCCTGACTTGACCATGATCTCGGCCACCACCTCACAGAATTGCCTGATGCTTGGCCAAGATTCTGGTCGTGATCTGTTTGTTCTTTATATTGGCACAGTGTTGTACCAATAGGGAGTCTTGGGTTGTTTAGGGCATGATACCTTGGTGTGTTTTTCTGTCTCCTGATGTCAGCTTTGACTTCAGTCACCTGCCTTAGGTTTCTCCGTGAGCTCCTGCCCTGGTCTCATCATTTGTCCCCTTCCAAGAGAAGAAATTGTACAAAAAGCCACTGAAAACTCTCACACTGAAAATGGAACCTGTTGAAAGCTTCCTTTTTTCATACTTTTCCCAAACAAATATTGCATATTAAGAAGAGCAGAGACAAAAAAACCTTGTTCTGCTTAGAGAAGGGAAGACTTAGTGAGGGAGGATCTTATCCATGCGTATAAATATCTGATGGGGAGGAAGCAAAGAAGACAGAGCCAGAATCTTCTTAGTCATATTCATTGACAGGACAAGAAGGAATGGTAACAATTTCAATCAATGAAATTGAAACACAAGAAAAACCTTCTTTAGATGGGATGATCTCAACAGGTCCCTCACTGTCTCCTGTTAGGTACAGGAGATAAAACATGGTGGAGGTGGAATGACTTGGTCTTGTAGTGAATAAAGGACTGTAGAGAGAGCTGAGAAACACAGAGAATACTGCAGCAAGCGTAGGAGAACAAGTTGCTCACATGGCTTCTTATAGAAAAAAGTTGTTTTAGGAAAATTAAACAACAGCAAGTGAGATTTAGGACAGATTCCTTTTTTTTTTACAGCATGTAGGACAGAGAAACACAGGAAGAAATCACCTAGAGAGGATGTATCTATTCCATCACTGAGGTTTCTGAAGTAGAAGTCAAAAAGATGTCTGCCAAGGATGTATGAGACACATCCTTCTATAGCCTTTTCCTTTTCCATTCCCTTTTCCCTTTATTTTTTCTGGGTTTTTTTGGGCGGGGGGGTTTTGTTGTTTGTTTTTTTGTTTGTTTGTTTGTTTGTTTTGGGGGTTTTTGTAGTTTTTGTTTGGTTTGGTTTGGTTTTTTTTTTTTTTTTTTTTTTCCCTCCTGTCATCCTGTCATTCTAAGAGCCTCTGGTGATGTGAAGCATGTTTAAATGAGCTGGCTTTCTCCAACTTGGTTTTTCAGATCTTATGGGTTACATTTCATATTAGCAGGCTTAGCTGTTGTAAAATTGGTCAAATTGCTCAAGTACATTAACTACACTCTTCCTCACCAAATGTAAAAGCCCTATTAAATGTTGTTGCATTCAGTGTCTGAAATGAGAACTGATAATATAATTTTTTCCATAGTGTTATTATAGATGTAGGATCTCATGCTTATTGTCACAGATGAAAGCTCTTATTGCAAATTAAAGCATGTGAGAAGGTCACTGTACATTGAAAACCAGCAATGGTTAAAAGAATTTTCTGCCTTCTTACTAATTTTTTTTTTCTTGTAAAAGTTGTGATTCACCTGACCTTGTAGTTGAGTTAATTGACTCTTATACTAACCTGCAGCACTGGGGGATTCTTTTGTCTTGGAGTTTTATAAGGGCCTTTTTTGCAATCTATCCTGTTGTCAGAATTATAGAGCAAGGAGCTGGCAGAATGCTCCCTGTAGGTACCAGGCATCCAGCAAAGTTCCACAATATCGATCATCAGTTCAATTCCGCCTTGTGTGAAAGAAGAACATAAAACATTTCTGGGGACAGCAACTCCTGCTCTTGGATCCCCAAGTAAAGCTGAACTTCTTTAAGCTGAACTTCATTTTTTAAGTGAGGAAATAAGTTAAAACTGCTAAACAAAGTTTTTGTTATTTATGTAGCAATGCAGCTCTGTAAAAGGTACAGGGACCAATGACTTCAGAAACAGCTTTTATCACATCTTCAAAGCAATGAGAGTGCCTTCAGATTTTCTTTTGGCATGAAACCTTTCTCTGTTGGGAATCTGCAGCTGGTTCCTCAGCAGCTTTTAAAATCAGTTGAGGATGGCAGGTAATGGGTCATTATGGCTTTCTGTCAGTTTAAATCTACCTGATGGGCTGTTTGTCAGCCTTGTGTGATGAGGTGTGGCCAGACTCACTGGGGTGTTTAGGTACCTAACTCCCAGTTATTTCTCTGGGTATTAAACATCTGAAAACCCTTTTTGAAATTAAGCTTGCATAATGATATTCCTGTTCCCAGCTCAGAGCTGTCCAGAACCATAAAATTGTTAAGTCTGGAAAAGCCCTATAAGATCACTGAGTCCAACTCAGTTATGCTACACTTCCATGTTCACCACCAAACCATGTCCCCAGGTGCCACATCCACACTTTTCTATGAACATTTCCAGGGATGACGAATCCACCACTTCCCTGGGTAGACTGTTCCAATACTTGACCACCTTTACAGTAAAGAATTTTTTCCTAATATCTAGTTTAAGGCAACCTTCCTTCCAGATCGTACTTCTGTTCACTTCCAGGTGCTCCTTCTGGCCCTTGTAGGTTTGCTAGCTTCCAGGCAACTGGGACCTCCCTGGTTAAAAAATCTAGTACCAAGAAGTGACACAGCTTTGTCTGCTCTCCTAGAGGAAGGATTTCTTAAGGGAGCTGGTGGGGGCCTGGTTCAGTTTTCTTTTGTGTTGGAAGAATTCACAGAGTCTCTGTCTCCCCAGAGGGAAAACCAACTTATAATGGTGCATATCCTGCAGGGGAACTTTATACAGCAAAAGCCACATTAGTGGATGAAACCAGAGTGTTCTGAATTTATAATTTGGCTGAAAAGATAGGAGATTCAAAGCACAGATTAAAATATGATTGAATATTTTGGCATTAAGAAAGACTGGATCACAACCTTTGCTGCAACTGCAAAACAGTATTCTGGAAATTTAGAGGACTTTTTGCTTTTAATACAATTAAAGGCTTCTAGTTTTATGTGCCTTGGACTGTGCCAGTTTTTGCATAGCGATGGATTATGTTAACTATTCATTAGGACCATGTTTCATAGTTTGTTCTTCATTAATTACTGACATTATGTTTTGTTTTGTATCAAGTGCTTATGCCTGACTGCTCATTTGTCCTGAAGCAAAGACATGATATTTATGAAGGGTTTATTTGGGAATGATCATAGGAGCAGGCTGGCTTGGGCATGAAGAACAATGTCAACTGTAACTCTTCAGGTGGGAAAAGAGATAAGTAAAGTTTGAAAAAATCATGGATGGTGTAAAAGATAGAAAAAGAACAGGTTCATTGTGTTTTCCCTGATAAGAACTGAATTAGGTCCTAAACAAAGAGGAGGAGGCTCATTAAGCAATGGGCAGCAGTGGGTGATTCCTTGTCAAAGGGATGTTGTGAATGTCATAAGTTTACCTGAGTTCAAGGGGAGGATGCAGAAGTCTATATGAGATAAATCCATAAAAAGCTATTGCTATAGAAATTGCATTTGTCTCTGAATTAGACACTTGGATGCCAAAGATCCAGAGGTATGAGAGCAATGTTTTTTTGTGTTCATTCTTGTTCTTAGGCATCCAGTAATTGCTAGTAACAAAAAAACCAGTGATACTGGATTAGTTATCCCTTCTGTCCCACCCTGCATCCCCATGTTATGACAGGTTTTTATGATGGAGTAGAGAAAAACAGTGTTGGATTTTTGGCTACTTCATGTGTTTGCTTATGTGCAGGGGTTGTGGTGTCATGCTGAGTAAATCTGTGCCTGATATGTTTGCAATATTTGATTTGAGAAACTTCTGTTATCTGGGGCTGACAGCTAAGGAACAAAGACATGAGCTGTAGTGCCTCTTTTGGGGCAGACATTATAATATTTGTTGCTATAATTTGGTATATTTTGAGGGGTTTGGGTGTTCCTGGCCATGCTCTGAAGTCACAGGTCTCCAGTGTATCTGGAACAGAACAGAATTATTTACAGGTTTCATGAACAGAAGCGTGAAGTGAAAAACAACCTTTTTAACACGGGGGATACTCAACTGCAGATTTCAATTATATTTTAGCCAATTTGAGAGCTTCACTATTGGAATGATGAAAGGGCTCAATACAGACAGAATCTGGAGGGCACAAGCTCATGTTCATCTCTCTTCAGGCTTCCAAATAAAGCAGATTTTTTAGGAACTATAATGATACTTTTAGGAAGCATTGCTGGGACATGGAGAGAGTTTTAGAAGTTCTGCTCTTCGCTACTAAGCCTGATACATTGCTCTCTTTCCCTTCCCCGTGCCAGGGATGTATTTCCACAAGGTCTGCCTGATGAATATGCCTTTGTCACTACCTTCAAATTCCGGAAGGCTTCCAGGAAGGAAGACTGGTATATCTGGCAGATTATTGACAAGTACGGCATACCACAGGTAAGAGGCTCTTTTACAGCCAGCAGGAACAGCCTTTTTTTTTTTTTTTTTCTTTTGCCATGAGCCAGTTTTCTTGCCTTAACCTCACACTTCTTTTCTTATGAACTGGTAAAAATCCCACTACTTTTTGGATTGCTGCAAATATTTTACCTTTAATTCAAACCCCAAATAAATGTATATACCTTGGTCATTATTAGGATGCAGATAAATGTGTTAGTTGGAAAGGGGGGCAAAAAATACTATCCTTGCTCTTGAAACTACTGTTGAGTTTTCAGTTGTTTTGTTCAGATAGTTCTGCTTAGGGAAAATATTTTGCCTTTTTGGAAAAAGGCTGTCACATGGATGTACTACAGAGCAGTGAGTTATTTCAGGTTTTGCACAGCCTTCTAGGTGACTTGTAAATGCATTATGGGTTCCTGCTCTGGGTGTGGGTGTGACATCTGTTATAGTTCCAGATCCCTGAGTCCTGGCTGCTGCACAATTTGATCTAATAACTTTTTTTCAAGTACTCTCAGGTTCTCAGAAAAAAATACTATAAGCATGTACAAAAGGGCTGTCTGTCTCACACAACATGTTCTTAGCAGCTTGGTAGAGTTTAGGCTTTTGAGGGTGCTTGAGGAGGGAGTGGTTTGGATGGGCTGTACATTTTTCTGCTCAGCACCAAATATAGTGGTGATGCATTACCCAGGACTCTAAAGTGGGCTGTCAGCATGGGCTCACATAGCTGTGTGAGCTATGTGAAATTCAGTATTGCTGCTTTGGGACTAGTTTTTAAAAGGATTTTGGGAACTGTCAGTGAAGAATAGGTGCAGTTTGAAGAACTGGATAACTGGGTTTGAGACAGTGATAAAAGATTTTTATGAAAGTTATTATCAGCTGCAGCTTTGTTAAATGAAATGTCATTTACTGTGCTACGTGCATTCCTAGTTGCTGCAGAGTGAGAATGTGTCTATCACTCAGTATTTCTTGCAGGAAGTTTAAAACTTGAACTGCTTAGGTGTGGAGAGAGAAAAACACTCAATATTTCCAGTAATAATTTCAAAAGTGCCTTAAATTATGATGCCAGAAGTGCCTTAGAGCCCCATGAGCGTCGTTTCATGTGGAGTTGGTCATGGTTTGGCCGCTCCCTTGCAGACCTGCACAGCTCACAGATGCAGGCACTCCTGAGCCAAAACTGATCCCAGCTGGCATTCCCAGCCAGCACAGTGCTCAGCTGCATGGAGAAGTTGGGTCAGATATGGAGTCAGCCTACCCTGGGCTGCTCACATCACTCACAGCTCGGTGCCAAGGTGGCCCTGCAGCTTGTGGACACACCATTCCTGGCTCTGCTTGCTCCATTCCCTGCTTCTTGCTGGTAACTGCCTGATTTTGGTAAAAGAAGACACCAATTTGTAAATTAACTCAAAGTTGCGTGTCTTCAAAAACCTATTTCTGCCTGTAGCTTTCAGTACAGAGGATGGAGTGTAGTTTTCTGTTCAAAGCACCTGAAATAAAGTGTGGGCAGTGCTACAGCTCAGCAGACTGGTTTCATATGAGGCAGTGAGGTATTTTTCCATATCCCATGGGACAACTGAGGACATGTGATAGCAGTAAAGAGCGTGCTGGGAAGCAGTGGAGGAGTACATGGGTAGAGGCATCCACACCAGGTTCAGCTTTGGGGAGATGCCTTTGGGGAGGTGCCCATGACCTGCACCACCACCCAGCCATGGCAGCAAGGTGGCCTGTGCTGAAACCATGCCAAGGGTTGTACTCACAGGAGGAGTCTTTAACTCATCATGGGTCTGCACCGAAGCCTGTGGAGCCCCATCTTATTTACCAGCACAAGTGTAAGCTCCCTTTCCATATCTCCCACAAAATTCCATCCTCTGCTCTTCGCTTTCTCACCACGGCCTGTGCCATCCCTGGCTTTGGGGTGTGGGTGATGATGGAAAGCAGCCAGGAGGAAGGAGAAGGCTTTGTTCCTCAGCAAACCCCTCCTGTCTGCCTGCAGGTGTCGATCCGGCTGGATGGGGAGAACAAGGCTGTGGAGTACAACGCTGTGGGGCTCACCAGGGACGCCGTCAGGGTGGTTTTCCGAAACGCGCGGGTCAGCGACCTGTTCGACCGCAGCTGGCACAAAATCGCCCTCAGCATCCAGTCCAAGGCTGTCTCGCTCTACATAGACTGCAAGCTGGTGCAGGTGCTGCCCATTGAAGACAGGGAAAACATTGACATTCAAGGAAAGACTGTGATTGGCAAACGCTTGTATGACAGTGTCCCCATTGATGTAAGTACTGTGCTTGCTGATTGGAGCTGGGTAAAGTTCAGCTTTGGGTTTGCAGCCTGTGAATGAGTGGGGTTATGTTGTAATTGACCCTTTTCCTGAGGCAGCGTTGCTGAAATGTTACCAGTGTTACATAGCTAAGACAGATTGGCACCTTATGATGTACAGGACTTGCTGTATTTTTATGTGAGACTGTATCTCCAAAATAGGGATTAAAAATGAGAAATTTATTTCATCTTTCTGTCTAGTCACAGAATGTGCTACAGTTAGAAGCAGAGACAAAATTGTACACAAATATCAGACTGGGTACTGAACTACACAGAAAAGTCTTCATCTGATCTTGGCATTATGAATGTTTCCACAGGTGATAGAAAGAGATGGGAGAAAAAAAGGAAGCTTGTTAACTCAAGAGAGTTGTGATATATTATCCATTCCTCAGATATTAAATGACCCTTAGTACAAAAGAACCAAAGTCAAGACACACAGGCTGATTGTCCAGCAGCAGTGTTACCCTGGTATAATTTATGTGTGATAGTTTGGTATTTCAGACTTGTACAATCTTTCTTGGCTGTGCAAAGCAGATGGGACGTGCATATCAAATGTGTTCATAACATTTCTCACGAAGGAATAAATGGTCAGAAGATGCAAGGCACAACAGGAGGAAAACAGACCTTGTGTCTGGATGAAATTCTAGGAAGGATAGACGTGGCCAGGATATGTCTTCTCAGACAGAAGTTTGGCCAGAACATGGGGATTAGCTTGAAAACCTGCACCAGAATTTTCAGGGTCTTATTATCTTGGCTCCTGTAGCATGCTGAGGTATTGGTCTATTATTGATAGGGAGAGATAGAGATTGACTACAGGATCCATAGAACTGCTCTGAAGTTAGCACCAGCTGGTTTTTGTTTGTGTTTGCCTGTGCTGTTTGTGTCCAAGCAAAAGGACAGAGGGTCTTTAATAATTCACTGTGTCTGAGACTGCTGCCTCCCTTTATCTCCCAGTTTGATCTTCAGAGGATGGTGATTTACTGTGACTCCCGGCATGCCGAGCTGGAGACCTGCTGTGACATTCCCTCTGGACCAGTAAGCTCCTTTTTGTCATTTATTCATTTTCACATGAACGCTTTTTACTGAAATCTATTACATAAACTAGGGAATATGTGGCAGTGTGGGATTATAATTTTTGTTTAATAAGGGTGATTGAAACCTCACTGTGTAATTGGCAGTGTATCAGCTCCCGAGGAGGGCCACTGCAGAGGGATGAGTATGAGGAATTTGAAGTTTCCAAGTTCCTCTTTCCTTGTCAAACTGTCAGGGGAAACAAAACCCTGAAGTGATGATAGAACAACAGAAATGCAGCATGAAATATTCAGCATGTTTCCCACTGGTTTGATTTGGAAACATCTAAAAACAGTGCCAGTTGCAGCTTATTTTCCTGTGCCTGACTCTCACCAGAAACTTCCACCCTCCTTTCACTCTTCTCCCCTCAGTCTTGGTTAAAGAGGTTCATTGTTCATTTTGCCCACATTTTTTTCCCCTATTGCTTGCATGAATGGCTTTTGTGGGATTTCTTTGCTGTGTGTTACACAGTGGTGCCTGTGGGATTTGTCTAAAGTGGGTGGAAGGGGAAACTTCCCAGCATCAAAGGCTTTGTCCTGACCTTGGGTGTTTGGGTGCAGTGCCAGGTCACGGTCCTGACAGAAGCACCTCCCCTGGAAGTGAGGCCCACTGTTGGCAGTGAGCAAGTTGGACATCTCAAGATTTTCAACTGCTCCTGTCCTCCTGGACAAAAGGTGAGTGCTGAGATGAGTGTGTTTCATTTGGGATGTCTATAGAGGTAAAGGAAGTTTCCCCTGGTGTTTTCTCTTTACCTAATTCAGTGATTCTGGTCATGCTGGTAGTCCTGGTAACAACACTGAAACAAAATGATAATTCTTATCTAGCTCAATTATGTGTATCCTTCTTCAAATAAAATAAAACAGATTATGAAGGTAAATGTGGCCACATTGAAAAAAAATCTCATGGCTTTTAAAAGCAATGTGCTTGCTTTCTCTGACTCTGACTGGGACCTCTGAGAGACCAGCTTTGTTGTCATTGCTCCTGAGGGCATGTCAGCTTTCTTATCTTCTCTGCTTAAACCTGAAAACATTTTTGTTGTCCTTGTGTCCTCCTAGGATCAGGCCCCTTGCTAGAACAGAAAATGAGAAGATAAGTTTGATTAATCATATCTTTTTTTGTCTTAGGGGGAGAGGGGTCCACTTGGCTTTGAAGGTCCCAAAGGTCAAAAGGTCAGTAATACGTGCTAGTTCATTTGGTTAATAAAAACAGCAACAGCAAAACTATTTCAGAGTAAACTGAGGATTTGAAGATTTTGAGAAATGAGAGTCAATTTAGTATATGATTAAGTTCAGACAGTTTTGGATGAGCCTGGGACTGCAGAAGTTTTTTGTGATCTTTAATTTACACTTGCATTCTTTTTGCTGCTTTACGTAATTCTTAGAGTAAATGTGTTGCAAAATCCTTTCCAGCAGCTTCTCAACTGGCATTTTTGCAAGTTATTCTTACTCACTAGGTCATGCACAGCTTCCATGGCAGGTCACCTGGAAACAGGTGCTGCTGCCATGCTGTGCCTTTCTCAGCAGCAATACATGTGCATAGTTTAGGTAGCAGCCTTCCAGTCACACTTCAGAAAGTTTCCTGAGACTAGGGGTAAAGGATCAGTCTCAATCTTTTATCCATAGCAAGACTGTCTGAGTCATGATGTTAAATATAGGCCACTTCCCTCAGTATTCTTCTTCCTGGATAGAAGGGTAGGAGAGTGGTTGTGATGTCTGCTTCAAGTTTCACAGTGCAGCTTTTGTATTACCCTGCCTGTTCTGCAGGCCTCTCTGATATGCACGTGTGCATTCAGCATAAACATATTTTCCTACTGTGCCTGCTTACAGATAGAGCCATGAAGCAATAGAGTTAGAGGGAGAACTTGTACAGGAAGAAAACAGAGAGTCACAACATGGCTGGAGAGGTGAAAGTTGGTAGTGTTGGTAGTTCCCCGTTGTACTATCTGTGAAAAGATGTTTGAGGGAAAAGTTATATTCAAAACTATTTCCATCTGAATCACTTCTGCAAACTGAGTCACTGAAATTATACCTGTTTGGTGAATAACTGAGTTGCATCCCACCAAAAGTCACTCAGTTATTATGAAAGACTGTGGGAGGGGAAGGGAATAATCTCTGGGTTTTGGAGGGTCAGACATCCTCAGGGATGTGCTGTCTTTTGGCAAAGCTTGGTCTGCTGTCTGCAGAGAGACATTTAGGAGGCAAGAATATGCCTTTTGGAGACTGGGATGAAAGAACATGGACTCATTACTGCTCAAATGTGCCTGTGCAGACAAAGGTTCCTTATGCCTCCATGTATATATAAATATGAGCTTTCTACTTTAATACATGACAGCTTAAATAGTGATGGGCTATTTTAAGGAACAGCAAAGCCATGACTGTTGTGAGGAGGCTGCAGAAAAGACAATGGTGATAATGATAAAAGGGCCCTGCAGCAAGATGCCATTGTCTTCCCCTGCTTTGCCAAGGTCTGTGTGCTGCTGAGGGTGTCTCAGTGTGTCACATGGGTCAGTACTGGGGTGCAGGACACACTGGTGGAATACAGAGGAGTGTGTCTACAAGCACAGCATCAGCAGGTTTTCTGGAACAGGCCCCAAAAGGACTGCCCCACTCCTGCAGGTGTGAGTGACTTTTCCCTGGCTGTAGTGGTTTGAGATTTGTACACAGACAAGGCAGGGCTGTGTCACAGTCTCAAGGACATGGGGATGATGCCATTTAAATATGGGATCTGACAACAATTTAGTATAAATGTGGTGATTTGAGACAAATGATTTAGCTTCTCTATCTGCTAAATAAGATGAGTAGTAGGTTTTTTCCCCAGCTTGCAAAGATGTTGTGATTCAATAACATATATCACTCTTGACAGCAGTTTTTACATCGCTATTGCCAAGGCCCAGCTTGTCACAGTCCTTGCTCTATGTTCAAGAATGAATTTTAGTTCTCCTCCTCTCTCTGCAACATTACTGAGCTACCCAGGCTAAAATCCTGCCCTTGGCAAGGAATTCAGTGCTTATTTGCAGCTTGCCAACATTACCACCTGGTATTTATTAAAGAAAGATGAAGATAATGTGATTCTGATCTTCTGTAAGCTTTCAAAGGCTGGGAAAAACAGGAGAGCTTGCAGTTATCAAAAAAGTGGAAAAAATTTCTGGGAGATAAACACCTCTGCCTCAATGACCCACACTGCCAAAGTGAGGGTAATGCATGGAGACACAGTTGATGTGTTTTGGAATGAGATACGGTCAAGGATCGTATTGGGAAACATCTAGGCAGGAAATAGCTGTGGCAGAACTGGCTAATATGTCTGAGGCTGGGTCGTATTGATAAATTTTAGATGCTAATGACAACCCAGTCTGATTTATTTTCCTTGCACAGTCCCTCTTCAGGCAGTGTTGTTTGCAGGCAGCCAGGATGGCTGGTTGGGGCACTGGGCTGATGATCAACAGGCTGCTTGTCTCTTCCAGCACTGCTATTGATCCAAGTGTAGACAAAATCCTTGCTCTGTGAGATGTGCTTTTGCCACAAAGAAATTACAATTCTTACCTGCCATTGTGAAGTTTGTGAAGTCCAGTGTATTGGGCAAGCTCTAGCACAATGTATTTTTTCCTCCAAATTTGAAAGGCATTGTGCTTTCAGTGACTTAAAAGAGATGGTCACATAAAATTTTTTGTGAATTTTACCACAGCCTTCTTAATTGACCATGACATAATTTTTGTAAATATGTCACTTGCTCTGTGAGTTTTCTTTCTTTCGGCAAAAAACAAAGCAGAACGGTTAAAGAAAGAAACTTTCATATTTCCTGTGCTTTCAAAAGCATTTCTTCACCTGGGGAAAAGAAAGGATGATCCTGGTAAACGTTTTCAGTTCCTGTTTCTCTTAAGCACTTTTTTTTTGAGGGGGCATAGATCAGGATAAATTCCATAGAGACACAAAATTAAATCCTGCTGTGGTGCATGTGGGGAGATTTGGGGAGAGCAGGGGTCATCAGACTTATTGATACTGTGGTACTGGAGGGTCCTGCTCCAGGACTGAGACTTTTTCAGCTTGATTTTAAGTCTGTACTGAAGTCACAGTGCACAAATAGGTGAGCATCTTGTATTTGTAAGTGAGAGATGGGGTGCTCAGCACAGCACGTTTCTGGTTTGTACATTTTGGGTGAAAATCAGGAAGGAGCTGGGCAGAGGTGTGTGGGCAGAGCCCTCTGCTCCCCAGCAGCTCCCAGTGCTAGAGGAATTGAAGGAACTGGTGGCAGCACAGCACATGGCCTTAAACTAGTCCAAGAAGTGGGTATATCCTCTGCTGGTCCTACCTCTAGCTTTGAGACTGCAGAGCAGTGTGTGAAAATGATTTATGGGTATTTTTTCTGCACTTGCTGGGTTTGGCACCACTTTAAGTTCTCTATGTGATAAATATTTATGAAATTTTGGATCTTCTTTGACTGTCTCTTTTAATCCTGTCCTTTTTAGGAAAAAAGTGAAGAAAAAGTTTTACTTGGTTTTTGATCAACCATTTTTCTCTTTTCCTCCCTATGTATGTCCTTCTCCAGTTATAACTTTTCCAACCATCATAAATTGTATCTTTCCAGTTGTCTCTTTTCTGTGTTACTTTCCCTCTCTCCCATTGGAACAAGCAGGAAGAATGACTGTGTGTGCTGCACACTTATGGGAGGGAAGAGAAAGGTTAGCTGATACTGAAAATTTAGTGTGACTGAAAACAAGGGATATGGATTACAAAAAAAACCCCTCTAAAATCTCAAAAATATTTTCAGATTATTTTTTGCACATTTTTGGCATGTACCCTCTAGGTCTTCTGCAAAGCACCTTTGCAAGTATTTCCTCTCTTAGTAAAAAATAAGGGCTGTTGAAATACTTCACATGAGAAAACTCTCTGCCTTGCCAGTGCACTCCAAAAGCTTCTACCTGTATTTTCATATGACAAATAAAAGACAAAATCAATCTGAAAACTTGGATGTTAAAGACATGCAATTAGCTACACCCAGTCATTAGGGCAGGAGCTGAAATCTTGGCTTTAGAGATTGGTGGAACCAAAAGTGTTTATTATTTCAGTCAAACCCTTGTTGCATCACTTTCCTTCTATGTCTAAGAAAGGAATGAATTAACTATGTGATATTAACACATTTTCTCTTTCAAGGGAGAAAGAGGCATCCCAGGGCTTCCTGGACTCCGAGGAGAAAAAGGAGAGTCAGTAAGTAAGAAATACCCAATGATTTTGCTAAAGGAGATGAAAATGTAAGTAGTTGTTTTCTCCTTCATGGTGAGAACCTGCTCACAGCGTTGTGTGCCCTGGTCAAAGCTGTTCCCTCTGCTGGACCTGAATCCCAGGAGGAGCCTGATCTCCCTGGCACTCACTGGCCTCTCTTGGAGAGGGGCAAATGGAGGTTTCATCCCTGGGTACAGCTGATAACTGACTTAATATTGACCTTCTAATTAAATATGCAACTTGGATGCACTTGATTACCACAGCTACACATCTGCTGGGGGACACTATGAGGCAACTGAACACAAAGAAGATGCAAATCTCTCTTGACTTTTTACATTCAGATGACCAAGACACAGCCTCCCCCAGCTGTAATTAATGCAAATGCCAGGCTGAGATTTTAGGCAAAAAAATCTTTAACCCTATGTAAAATTCATTCCAGTAAGCGTTGTTGGCAACTTTGCTTTTGGAAATGTAACATCATGCCCTTCCATGAATAAAAAATAAGATGTTTTTCTGGCTGCAGTAGGAGAATTTGGGATAAGTTTTTAGTTTAATTTGTCACTGAATTATTATCAAGGAATTATGCCCAAAGAAAATTGCTTTCCCTATAGTAGTTGTGAACTAACTTGTATGTCTGTATATAAAGAGAGATAGATCTTGGATGCATAACAAGGAAAACATGAAATATGTATTTGTAGTGTTATTTGATATCCTTGTTTTCAAATTTACATTTTCCCCTCTTTTTTTTTTTTTTTTTTTTTTTTTTTTCTTTTTTTGGGAAAAGCCTTGGGAATAGGGAAAA
>VYZP01072061.1:0-12901 GCA_013400635.1 Hypocryptadius cinnamomeus
AAAGGCTGAGGGAGCTGGGCCTGTTCATCTTCAAGAAGAGAAAACTGAGAGGAGACCTCAGAAATGTCTATAAGGGACATCTGAAGGGAGCATGTAAAGAGGATGGAATTAGGGTCTCCTCAATATTGCCAAGCAACAGGACAAGCAAATGTTTCACAGGAAATTTCACCTGAATATGAGGAAGAACTTCACTGCATGAATGACTGAGCACTGGAACAGGCTGCTCAGAGATATGAAGTCTCCCTCACTGGAGATTTTCAAGAAACATTCGGACACAATCCTGTGTCATGTGCTCTGGGATGACCGCGCTTGAGCAGGGAGGTTGGACCAGATGACCCGCTGTGGTCCCTTCCAACCTTACCCATTGTGTGACTCTGTGATTTTGTGGTATGGGGGCCAGCCCAAGAAGAAGACCTAGCTGTGAATATGGTTTTACATTTTTTTCCAATAGGAAAACTTATTTTATATCTAGTATACGGACTAGGTATTAAAAGCTCAAGTCTCTGTTGATAAAAAAACAAAAAAGGGAACCTCTTTTTTTTTTTGTTTTGCTGCAGAAATTGCAGCGATAAATCTAATACTACTTGCTGAAAAAACAAGCCAGTCTTGCCAAAACCAAAAATATTGCCCCAAGAAATACTGTAAAAAAAAGCCCAAAATAAAAAACAAGGCAATTCAATTTGCTTTAGTTTAAAATTATTTCAAATAATCCATACCATCCAAATAATCCATACCATCCAAAAATTTTTATGAGTTATCTACATAGATCTTGTTCAGAAATATTTCACCTTGTTGTCAAAAGTTGATCTCCTGCAATATATAAGTACAGTTACAAATCATCTTGGTAGGAAATTGAAGGCAATAGAATCAAGGGTGGAAGAAGCCAGGAAGTCTGGCACAGAAAGTCATTGTGCAAGAAAACATTTGAAGAAGAATCTGAGACTCAACAAATCTCAAATACTTGGTTTACATACATCAGACACGTTTAAGATTACCTTTTTATAAATCAAATGAATAACAAATTCAATTTGATATGGTTGGAAGGATTTAATCTGCAGATAAAAAACCCTCATCTTGCAAATCTTTCAAGAATGAAATGCTACAGGTCAGAACAAGTTGTATATGGCAAGAGCATTGAATATGTGTTTCTTTCAGTGTGTAGAGAGAAGCCTATTGAGAGAGAGTTATCATCAGGAAATATGCTGTGAAACAGAGAGATAGAAAATTGCTTCAAAGATAATGCTTCTGTTTCAATAGGGATTCTGATCTGCTGATTGAAGGAAATTGTGGTTTAAAGGTAATTTTTATTCCATTGCAGTTTGGGATGGGGCCCATGAAGCAGAGACATAAATGTTTATTTACTGACAGTTTGCCTCTCTTACCTTTTAAGAAAGGTAACCAAAAATCTAGATTTCCTCTTGATATTTTTTTGCTGTACCTGTCCTTCTTCAGAAAAAAACAGTTCTTTCATCACTCAGGGGGAAATTTTCTACACCAGAGAGAATAATTCACTTCACCTTGACAGAATCAAGCTGATGACAACCTTTTAAGCTGTGAGACCAAGCAAAATCACATAGACTTCTCACTTAATCATCACTTCTGTCTACTTTTCAAACTTAATCTAAAATAGTTTAAGCATAGGGCCATCACCTATGAAACATGTTTTGCTTAAACACAAATTTTATCTGTATTTCTCCTACTGCTATATTAAGCTGTGCATATATAAACTAAGTAAATAATGCCAAGAACTTAAATAAAAGTTACAGCAACTCCTCTCTTTTTGCTATGTAAACGAAAAAAGCTTTATGTGCTGTGATACTCACATCCCAGAGGAAGAAACATAGCATTCAAAGGCATAATTGTCTTTCTTAAAGCATCTGTGAAGTACTGTGCACAGAAATATTCTGGGGCAGAGAGGCTGAAGAGATGCAAAAAAGAAGAGATTTGTATCATATCCTAAGATTTCAGTACTATAACTAATGCAATTAGGTTGTGCCCAGTTTGAAACCAAATGGCAGGAGCTTGCTGAATTTGAATATATATATATATATATATCAGTTTAGAATAAGACATTAAAAGAGAAGCTTATTTTTGGAAATAACTTTTTAAATTGTATGTAATTTGAATTTTTTATTCTACTGGTGTGTGATGAAAACACCTTTACCTTTATAAACTGCCTTTTTTACACAGACAAAAACCTTGTCATTTCCTTACATCAATTCTAAAGCAGAATTTTTATCCTACAGCATTGCATCTGTCTAGCTTTAGAAGGCCCAGTGAAGTGGATGAATGAAGTATTCCTCACTCACAACAAAATTTTGCATGTGGAGAAAACAGGGATGAGTAAAGAAACCAGTTTGAGCACTGAGTGCTTCATGTAGTATCTGGTTTGACAATATATTAAAGCTTTTGGCTGAAGTTAATATATGCAAGAAAGGGAAGTTAATAGAGTAGAAAGAAAAGAGAAAAAAATTATAATTGTCCTCCTTTGTTTTTACTCAACATTTAACAACTGTCTCTAATCCTTCTTTGAAACATTTTTTGTACTATCAGAGGCAAATGAATATGCTGCTCTTGCAGAAGCCTATGTGTGGGAAGAAACCTAATTTAAATTATCTCAAACAAATTTTCATTTTACTTACAGCAGCTAACACAACTAACATATCCTGCATCTCCTCAGCAATATATCCTGCATATCTTAATTTTGGCTTAAGAGTAAGAAAGTTCTGAGTGCACCAGGTCAGTTCTGTGACTGTCATCAGGAATACTCTAAAAATTTTATGTCCAGGGAAAACTCAGTATTAGAAACAGGAGCAACAGGAAATGCAGCAGATCACAGAAGTGAGAGTGAAGGGCTGATCTGAACAGTTTTCACTTGCTATACAGGAGTCCTACCCTTTGCAAATGACTGAGGTGTTCTCTCTAAAGTAGTGCTGAAGACTGTCACAGGTAATATGTATCCCAGAATAATTCTCTTTTTGAACCACTCACAGCCATCCTGCTTAAGGGATGGTTCTGATACTAACAGGCTATTGTAGCCATATCTGTGTCTTAATCAGCTGAGTCTTTAAGCCAGGGAACTGCTGTACTTGGTGGAAAATAGCTATCACAACAGATTGCCTTCACTAGCAGCCCAGGCCTTCCAGCATCCATTAATTATTACCTCGGTTGTGGTTTTGTTCTATGTAAAGAGGAAAACAGAAAGCCCATTAGTCTGTGTAGTCTTTCAGCTGCGAAGAAGATTTTGCTTATATGACACCACGATTTTAAGCACTTCTTCATTTTTCAGATATATATGTGATGGCCGGGTGTCTTGCACCAGGATTTATATCTGGGGTTTTTTTGTTTGTTTGTTTTTCTGGCTCTGAAATGTAAATACCATTTTACAAAGAATTTGATGTTTTGATACTTGGTCAAGACCTCAGGATCAAACCTGTCTGTGAAAAGAGCTAAATCCTTAAAATAAATTGGATTATCTATCACCTCAACAAAGGGACGTGAAGATCCCTGTTTACATTCCCCAAGTGTGGTAATTCTGGAAGAGATATACATTTTGTTACCACTGCCTTACCATTGATCAAATTGAAGTTCCAAAGCTGATTGTGGTGTCCTCAAAGTAGTCACTGTACAACTCAGCCAAGTCCAAAGACTCGTATTTTACATTGATAGAGAAAATCCCACAGCATGTCAATGAATTATGAATTCTATGAATACATAGAATTATGTATTTATTTGCATTTATAATGCTGCAAAAAATACTTGCTGCAATCGAAGGCCAAAATGAGCAAAGAGGGTTCTAAGCTCAGTGCATGTCTACTGGGATGTGTGGTAAGTTTCTGATATGCTGTTTTCCATTCCTTTAATACAGCCATCTAGATGCCCTGAAAACCAGGTTTCTCTTCACATACCATGTTTATTTCTGAGAAATAAGGAAACACCTAGTTTAAAATAAAAAGAGAATGAATTGAAATAAAGAGAAAATAAAAAGAGATCAAATTATATTATTCGATTATTTGTTGCTCTTCTTTTCCTATCTTTGCTCCTACAAGTAAATATAATATACCACATCAAAGTCACTGGTTTGAGATAAATTATAAGTTTTTGATCTAATTGAGCAAGGAAGGAAGACAGAGGAAAAGCAAAACTATGAATATTTGCAAACATAACAAGAAGGTATAACTAAAACATGTAACTAAGGATAAAAAAATAGATCTGAGCAGCAAACAAAATCCTGAGAAATATATTTCAGAGGAAGTGATTAAAAAATCCATCTGTAAATGACTTTTCATGAGTAAGATGTAGAAGACTAACTTGTTTGTTTTATCAAGTGGATCTGCACTCTCCAGTCCCTATTCATTCAATCTTCATGGTTAATCTAAAGCTATCTGAATAAAATAGTAACTTTAAACATGAAAAATGTACATATAATTTTTATGTAAAAAAGCAATTTTAAAAGCCTCTTATCTGACCTTTCAGCTGAACTGTTTTAGTCAGATTTCCACTTTTTGGTTTCAGCTATAGCAGTTGTCATCAAGGTCACTAAGGAGACCTTCTTGCCAAAATGAGGTCCTGCTTTCTGAATACTTCCCTTCAGATCTCCATTCTGTTTTTTCCTTCTCATAGAGTGTCCTTCACTTTTTACTTCCAGGGGTGTTACCCTGCTAATTCAACCAACAGAACTGATAACAAAGTCTTTCCTTGCTTTGTAGTCTTCCATTGATATTGTCTAGATCTCTCAATTCTTTTTCTTCCTTTTCTATGATCAGCCGCTGGGATTTCATCATTTGCTCCAGAGTTTCAGCTGCTACACACTATAAAATGTACTGCCTTTGCAAGTAACAGAGCAGTCTTCCATCTGGAAAACTGATTGATTCCATTGTTTATCTTTGGTTATATATAGATGTTTCCTGCATTATGGTTAATTAATAAAAAATTACCCATAATTTGTAATTGATAAGATGTTTAGAAAAGTTTTATTACTATGTCTCTAACTGCACCTCACTTCTGTTTTCCACCTCCTTCTCTTCTTCCCTCAACTCCCTCCTCCCCAGACTCCTTTCTCTGGATGGGTTATGAGCTAATGACTTCTCACAAGCCAAATATCTGTTACATCTGTTACATCTGCAATGTAAGGTAGGTTTGTTTTTTTTTCTTTGTAACCATTATAACAACCATTATTACAGAAAAAAAAATTATTTAAATGCACTTATAGAAGTACAGTAAATTGTAATTGTAAATACAATGCAAACCATTATCTTTATTAAATGCTTGTTTTATGGGAAATGAACACTGTGTTTTAACTGTTATTTTTGAATATTTCCTTCAGCGATGTTTACATTATTTAAAAATAGTCTGGTAATTTATGTTTGTTGTTGTCCACAAGAAACAGTTTTCCATATATAATGAAAGGTCCTTTTAGAGAAATGTAATAAATTCAGTTGTAGGCAGATGTGAAGGGTATTTTCAGGAGGTGGTCTAAATGAAATTAAAAGGATTGTAACTCATCCAATACCCATGTAATATGGCACTCATAGTTTACACCATATAATAATTCACTTCTAAACATTTTGGAAAGATATGGTGACTCACAGAAAACCCTGTCCTTCAAAGCATTGGTGAAAGAATTCATTAATAAAGAAGTGGCCTTATAATTGTTCCACTGCTTAAAACTCTCCAAAGCAATACTAACCCAACTTAATGAGTCCAGCTATTATTTTTCAGGAAACTTGACATCTTCACTCCCTTGGAACTAAGCATAAAAATAAACTGAGGTAAAGCACCATCCAAGGAGATGAATTAAACATCTCAATACTTCAGCAACCTTTTCAGAAAGGTTAGATTTGATCCCTATCGATGGAAGCCCTTCTAAAGTCTCAGTCTTCTCCTGAGAAATAGTAATCCCAAATGTGTAACTTCCAATTTTTTATTTCATCCTGTTTCTCTTATCAATATATAAACACTATCACTCTTCCTCAGCACAGGAACCACTCAACAATTTTGACATTAAAATCGCTCAACAAAAATTAAGCCAGACTACATGCAGAACTTGTTTGACTGCTTATATACATTTAGAAAGCAAATCTATTAATTAGAATGGCAATGCTTGTCAAATGAGGAGTGACGGAGCCTCAGACAGAAATCACTTGCTGGAATTTTTTTCAACTAATTTGTAAGTGGGCCAAAAGTTTTATATAAAGTTTCCAATATGTGAGAAGTGGATACCCACTGCAAATGATCAAAGAAATCTGATGTGACAAGCCTTATCTGTGTGGTGCCTCATTGTAAAATCAAATGGTGAGTTTTGAGGCTCACAGTAATTCCTGCTCCTTATTATTAAAAAAAAAAAAAAAAATCCTGCTGGATAACACATAGTTGCTGAGTTTTTTGTTTATTTTTTCTTTGCGTTTTGTTTTGGGGTTTTTTGGTGTGTGTGTATGTGTGTGTGTGTTTTTGTTCGTTTGTTTTGTTTATGTATTTTAGGCCTTTGTTTGCTTGTTTGTTTTTTAATCAGAGAATCATAAAATGTTTTGGTTGGAAGGAACCTTAAAAACCATCTAGTTTCACTTCCCTGCCATAGGCAGGGGCAACTTTCACTAGACCAGGTTTCTCAGAGCCCCATCAAACTTGGCCTTAAACACGCCCAGGGCTGGGGCATCCACAATTTCTCTGGAAAACTGTTGCAGTGCCTCGCCACCCTCACAGTGAGGAAATTCTTCCCAATATATAATCTAAATCTACCCTCCCTCATTTTTAAGACTGTCATGGTTTGACGCTGGCACAATGCCAGTGCCGCCATGAAAATACACTTTCCCCAGTGGCTGCTGTGAGATGTGACCAGGAATAGAGCAAAGCAGGCTCCAGCTTAGGAATAAATGTAAAAAAACCTTTATTTTATATCTATTATTACAATAGATATAAAAAAACCCCAAACCTCAGAATGAAAACCCTCCAAATACATTCCTCCTCCTCCCCCAATTCAGATAATCAACTTTCAGTCCATCACCACCCCTCAAACGATCAACTCTCAGTCCATCAGGGAGAGAGGAGTCTCCCCTTGCACCACAGACTTCCCCTGGAAACACAGTTGAAACCTCTTGTGTTCCCATGTCACTCGTGGCACCATCCGGAGAACATCTGCCCTCGTGACTTCTTCCTTCCATGCTCAGTGCTCTCACCACTGCNGGCAGGGGAGCTCTGACCTCCTTCACTGACCGGAACCAAGAGGGCTCTCCTGGGCATTCTCTGCTCTTTTAACCCCTGTGTGTTCTCAGAGGCGGTCCATACCTTCAGTGGCCAAACCAGGTGCCAATATTCAAATCCAAGCACTGATTGGTTTGACCACAACCTCCCAAAAAACCTCACTTCCTTCTCAACCCAGGACAAAGACCCTTCCCCCTTCTCCTACTGCTCCATGCCTTTGTGACAATTCTCTCTTCCGCTATCTTGTAGACCCCCTTCTGGTACCTGAAAGGTATCAGAGCCTCCCTTCTGTAGCAAAAATCACTTTAATTTAAAGCTTTTTCAAAATTTTTAAGTTGGAAGTTTAAAAAGATGAATAATTATCACTTTCCTGTGCTAAAGTAAAATCCTTTATTTTAAGTGGTGCAGTTATTACTCTGTTTTTGAGACTTTTTCTCCGTGTTTTTTACCTAAATAATCAAGGCTAAATTGTCAATACTTTTACTGGGCTTTAAAAGAAATGGCTAATCTTTATTCAGTTATGTTAACTGTTGGAAGAATTGGGAATTAAATTGCTTAGTTTAAAGACTAGTTCTGCATTTTAACAAAGTATTTCAGCTAAATAGAGGAAAGAGACAAGTTGTAAATGAGAAACTGAAATTGTAGCTTTGTTGACAATCACCTTTGGACTTTGATGGGGTCACTGCGTGTATAGCTATGATTTTTTGCATTACTGAAGAATTTTTGGTCATAACTCCCTCCTGGCCGCCGCCCCCCCATCTCCTTTTCTGATGCCAGCTTGAATAACAGGAATTATTGCTTTTTTGCAATGGCAAAAATTTCCTGAGAACAGCTAATCTCATAAAACTGATCTAGGATAGGAGTATTTTAATAGTTCCTGTTCTCTTGAAATGTTCTTAATCCTCTTTTAGAACTTGTTATCAAAATATTCAGCTGTATTTTAACATCATTAATTCTACACCTGAAACTTAGTGGTTATATGGCTTGAATTTCAAGCATAACTTGTCTAAACAGTCTGAAAAAATGCTGAATCTCCATAGAGTGCAAATTATTCCACTTAATACCACAGAAGTGGAAATTCCTAAGATGTGAATAGTGCTACCGGCCACTTAACAAATGCCACCCCAGGTTTAAGGAAGAGCAGATGATACAATTATGTTACAGATTCTAGGGAAGCAAGACAGAGAAAAATCAACAGTGAGAATACTGGGAGTTTTGGGGCCATCTAAATGGTCTGTGTGGCCAAGCCAGCTCAAGCAATGCCACCGATCTGGTGCCTTCTGCTGCAGCCAGAGATGAATGTTGTGGGGTCAGGACAGAGGGCTGTAATTTTCCTATTTGTAAATTGTTTGCAGAAATCAACATTCCTCTTGCAAATATTGCTTTTATTTTCACATGAGACCTTTCAAGGACTGCTTAGGATTTAGTGGGATTATCATTGCTTGGATCAGAAATTTAGAGGGCTGTAGGATGTGAGGACTATTTAATGTACTGTTTTATTATGTGACAGTAACAGCTGCTTTAGAGCAAGAATCACGTCTTGTAAAATTTGAATACTTAAATTTATTATTTTCTTAATGTAGCTGTATAGGAGATTTACTATGCACTTTATCAGGGTACTTAGGAGTAAAAATGAATAAAGATAAGGTATACTATTTCCAAAGGCATGATTGAGCCCATTGGGCTTTCCTGTTAATAATATGTATATATTTCTTCCTCATTATCAATATGCCTGGTGCCTTATAATTTCAGTCAGTGTTCACAGGACTTCTGTTCCCTGCCTGTTTAAAATGTTCTCTGTTCTTCTTTGCAGACATCTCTTTGGTGTGGCAGAATAACAGAGTAAAAAGCAGAAATTACTCCAGGGTCATAATATAGAGTTGAATGCTCAGGACCTGGAGGTGAGAGTGAACAGCATTCCCCAGGGGTGGGAAAATTGCAGATTCAAATGATAGGTCAGCAGTGAAACAATTCCTACAGCACAAGAGAATAGTGATTTCCATGACAACAGGCTGTGGGCAGGGAGGGTGACTCAAAGGCAGAGATAATCCCACAGGACTGACCATTACTGGTGATTGCTTTGGGAAGTTCCCCACCCAGTGTATCTCTCATACAGATGCATCTAGGCAATTTGACTCTTGACAAACATCAGCACTTTTCCCTCAAAATTTGTCATAGACTTCCCCAGGCATTGCATAGGAACTTATTTTATGTGAATTCTCAAATATTGTATTTAGTTTTTCAAAATAACTTTGTTCAGAATTGTTTTGGTTTGTTCATGCATGTGTGTCATAGAGAGAGAGAAACATCAGAAGTTTTTCTGTCTATATTTGGATGAAGAATTATGTTATTGAAGACTTACTCATATAACATGTTACAGTCAGAAGATGCTGTTCACATCAGAGGCCTTCTTCTGTTTACATTGCTACTTAAACCTGTCCTTGGCGCCTCCTGCCCCATCCAGACAACTTCTCTAGAGCTACCCTGCTTATATATGTGATGCTAATGGAATGGCTCAATATCTGACTAGTCTATTTAAAGCAGTCTATTTTTAACTGCATTCCTAGGTAATTTTTTTGAGCTTTTCTGACTCTGCTGCTGCTGCCACTCAAATTTAACCTTGGACAACAGGATTTTTCAACCATACCAGTACTCAACTCCTACTGCTGAAGTTGTCAAACAACTATTCATGCAGTTGAAACCCTGAAAGTGTTACCAGAGCTTTTTGCTTTCAGATTATTGGCAGGTAGATGAAAAATACCCAGAACTATGCAAAAGGTGAGACATTATTCTGTATTGATAAAGGCAAACAAATCACAGTAAATAAGGTACTCTAAGCTGTAAATTTAAAAAAATGTCTAAAAAACCTAGTATAATTCCCCTTTTTCCTCCTTCTCTTCTGTTCTAGTGGCTTAGACAGAGCTTAATGGCTGCCAGGCCAGCCTTCCTACACTGGTGCTGGCAACCTTCTAAACTCTTTAGTCAGTAGGCTGATTCTACTGCCGATCTTCAAATTCAGAATTTGGGGATTTGCAAGTCACTTTACAAACATTCATAGTGAGTTTGCTAGATACTTTTCTTCCTGTATGCAGGGAACCAAAGATTGTAAGACTATTTCCAGTTAATGGAACTCTGTTTTTAGGATCCTGTTCTAGTTCTCATATGCAACATAAAAGGGGTTGGTTTATACATCTCTACCTTTAATTAATTTAATTTGGGTCATTGGACTTATTTATCTTATGATTTATACATTTTTTTAAAGCATTCTTCTTAATCAGTGTTCAAATCAAATCTCTTTTTTAGAAAAGAAACCAGAACTTCTTAATACAAAAATAGTCATAGTGACATGTTACTTTGTCTTTTGGACAGTTCATTACACAAGTCTCCTCTGGCACACAAATGTCTGCAATGGAAACAGCAAAAGCCCCGTGTAGTGTAGCTAATACTGTGTAATGCAAGAAGGCAGACAGCAGGTGCTAATGTCTCAGATCTGTTCTAATATTACACCTATTCTCTACTTTTCTCAGTCTCATGTTTAATGTTTACAGTAGTCTGGCAGTGACTGTGCTGTAATTATATTTTTAGTTTCAGTCCATAAGTTCTATAGAGCTCTAAGTTACTGTCTTTCAAGCTCTTGTGTGCACACAGCATTATTAAGACCCATTTTCATTATATGTGACAGGTAGGATCTTGAAATGTTAAAAGCATTCTGCACACATGGAATAAACTTCCATGTTCTGGGATCCAGAGAGGCACCCAAAACCTGTAGCTATGTGACTTAAGAAGATGCCAGGATGTGCTGCCAACAAAGGGTATTCTTCCTCTGTTTTTCATTTCCCTCTCCTTCCTCAAGATCAAACTTTTTGGTGTATGCCATGGCTAATATTGTGTGACTCCATGAGTGGATGGGACAGTGACTTGAACTGGCAGGAACTATCTCTTTAGAAAGGAGCCAAGACAAAATAACTGATGTGCCCCGACACTGAGCCTAATGAATCCTGGGGCTGATATTAGAGAGAAGACAAGGATGTGTGGGCCAAAATAGTGGGCAAGGTAAAAAACAGTAATCAGAAGCTCATGAAAATTATACTCTGAAATGCTCTCTTCTCACTTTTGCAGACTGGATATCCTCAGCTCCTGTACAGGGCAATTTCAGGGTTAGTAATTCCACTCAGTCATTACAGTTGTCTTGCCAGAAAACTGACACCAAGACAAACTAAGAGGCAAGAAGCATCACCAAAGAAGTAATTAAGCCAAGGAGTAAAGACCATCTCCCAAACTCTCAGGGAGATTTCTCATGCAGTGTTTTTGTCAGGCATTACTATAGCAACTGATAAGAATATTGATTATAGCAAAATTCCCTTTCTTCTTCCAAATGCTGGAGGATGATTTGTGTTTTGGTTTGGGGTTGTTTTTTCCCCTCTGAGGGCAGTGCTGTATCACAAATAATGCTGCAGATTTATGTTAAGAGAAGCTGTTAACATTGTGCTCCTCTTCTGATTGTGAATGCTAGTCTATTTAGGACTTGCAGGAAATATCAAAAAGAGATTGGTTTTCAGCTGCTTTGTGAATCAGACAAAGTAAAGGACAGTTTATTTTAGTCAAGCAAAACATTTAGAAAACATAATACAGAGAAATGTTGTGATAGTGATGGTAGACCACTGCATGTTCATAAATATGCATATTATATAGTGCAACATTGCTATTTTGCCAAGGAAAAACGACTTATTTTTGTGGAGAAATAAAGAGAGGTTTGTGGCAAGTTTATGTGTATGATGTAGTGAAAGATGATGATCTATAGGCTTTTGTCTTTCTGATTTTTCAGGTGAGCATTTAATACAGGTATGATCATGTCTTCGTGGGTTATTGATTTTCATGTTCAGCATTTGCTGGTATTTGAACATGGTTTCAAAAGTGATGGATAATTTTGGAAGCTGTACTTGATAAATGCCAGACAGATAGTTTGTTTATCTGTGTAGATTTTTTTTCCTTTTGATATATGTGCTTTTTCCTAAGTATCTGATTTTACTTCACATTTGAAGGATATTTGTTAACTCCAAGTTATATGCCTTTTTAATGTTCTCTGCTGCCAGATCTTTCCTGAATCCTTGGCTTTAATGGCTTTAATGGTTTTAATGGCAACAGGAAGAGCAGTGTTACCAATCTTCTTCCCTGTGAGCAGGGAAGCTGATATTGAAAGATCTGATTTGAAGTAGGAATATTGCCCATAGATTTCCCCTACCTTTTCCTTACTGAATATGATTATCACTGTTTTCTCTTGCTGGCATTGACACACTCTTGTGCGTATCATTGCTTCTGATCATTTCCTGAACATTCTGGATGCTGGGTGTGATGTGTTTGAGAAAAAAAAAATTAAAATTCTGGCCATAATTAGGAGCACTCTTGGATATGGCTACCTGGGAAATGTGCACACTGTGTCTTGTTTATGTTTTGAGCTGTCATAAATCTTGAATGAGACTAGGTGCTTTAGGAATTAACAGCTATTTTTGCACCAGGGAGGATATTTCTGTTTGAGCAGTATTGTAGGAAAAAGGACAATGGACAGGTGAGAAATATCACTTTAAAAATATGTAAAACTACTTCATAAGGTTTTAGATAAGGACTCCAATATTTGATAACTAGGAAAAAAACCCTTGAATTCCTTCTACTATCATAATTGAAATTACTTTATCTATTGCCT
>VYZP01072063.1:0-25413 GCA_013400635.1 Hypocryptadius cinnamomeus
TATATATATACATATATATATATATAACTTATTTTACTGTTTTCATTTATTCCCTGAGTCTACATTGAATTTAAACCTTACATGAATGTCCCTTGTATAAAATGAAACAATTACCAGCCTAGATAAGAAAGTAAAATATCATCTGTGGGTAGGACTGTAAAATCAGGCAATGAGCTGATGAAGGTGGAAAGGTTGATGCAAATCACTATTACTCTACTAGACTAAATGAGTCACTATTGAAATGAGGTGTAATACCATATTGTAAATTGCTGGAGTGCCTGCAGATTGTGATTCCACCTACCTTACAGTTAAAAAACCCTGCATGCAGAGTTGTTCTTTTTAAGCTGAATTACAGTTAGAGTTGCTGTTAAAGTACAAATCAGCTGGATCAGCAAAGCTAAAGGGATAGAAAAGCATCAGCCACTGACACTGGAAACCTTGGTTTTGTCATTATCAAACTCTAGTGTGGACCTGCAGCCAGAGAGGGATAAATTTGCAAGGCTTATTTTAGCATTAATTGTAAACCAGAACATTCACTGTAGTTACAGGGGTGGAAAAAATATACAAGATACAAAAAAATAATTGACAACAATTTTGTCTATTTCTCTAACTTATTGGTCTGGTCAAGTCCTTGATTGCTCTAATTTTTTCCTGGCCTTTCCTTGAATATTGTTTGGTTTGTTTCATAAGCACTGCTGAATCATCTGTGATTAGGAGCAGCCATTGATACCCAGTCTCCTCTGCTTTTTTTTAATCTACAAGGACCAGGAACAAAGGAGGTGTTTTATTCCAGCAATCAATGAGTAAACACACGGTGAATACAGTTTTAGGTTATGGACACCTGAACTTTGGGTCAGAGAGTCAGCCTCTGGGTTGTGACTTGGCTCTGGAAAAGATCCAAAGATCCATGATGTGCATTTGCTAGGTAGTTATCTATCAGGGGCAGCTCAGAGAGCTCTGTCATGTTTTTGGCGAGGCATGAATTTATTTCCTTCTTCTTTTTCTTTTCTCCTTTGTAATTTTTCACCTGGGATAAAGAAATATAACAGACATTGCCACATCAGGAGTGTTCATTGCCTGAACTACTGAAATTTAGTTAACTTACTTAAATTTGGCCTGACCATGTATGATAGTCACACTTGATGTCAGCTTAGTACATACATAAAAAGCGCATTGGTCAGATATAGCCATTGAACATGTCAAATATGCTTCATGGTAGAATTCATGAAAATCCTGAAAGACTAACTCTGTCAGCAAACTAATGTTTTATCTGGCAAATTATCTGAGATGAGAAGTAAATCAAGATTTCTTTTACTGTTTTTCTGTTCACTAAAGACCTACCATTTTTTCTCAGTATTTCTTTGTCCTACCTCTTGACATGTAGATTTTTCCTTCTAACTCAGGAAACAGTGTATCTTAGGACTCTATTTTGCAGACAGAGGGAGGTAGTGTTTTAGTAAAAGGCCTTGCTTTGCTGGTAGCATACATATTTCAGGAGTTACACAAGAAAAACTGAGGTGCTATCAACTTTGGATTTCTACTTCCACCAATTCTGATACCATTTTAAAAACAGCATCTCACTTTCTTCTTATTCCATTTGATCAACTGCACCTCCAGGTGTGCACAGCAAGTCTGGTGAGCTCAGACATTTGGACACCCACCAAATCAAAATTCCAGTAGCTGTGCTAGAGATTATCTCCTTTTACATGCTTTCTATTGCACTTGCAGGAGATTTCCAGGTCTTTCAAGTCTTTTAGGGGGCTTCTGATTTGAGAAGCCATAGTGGCCTGGTAGGTTAGGACACATGAAACCCTGTACTACCTCGGCCAGAGGCTGCTGTTTCTCTAAAAAGTGGTGTATTTTTACAATAAAGGTCAGAAAATGTGAGTAAATGTGAAAAAATATTACTCCATTGCCTACTATTTAGTCCTCTCACAATGTTTTCACAATGCTTAGCTTTAATAGAAGGAATGATACTTGTTGAAAAACATAATTTTAAAAAATAATTCAGCAAATATTTATGATTTCTAAAGCTTTATTTTAATAGAAAATCTCTCACATTGGTTTTCTTTTTTTTTTCTTTCATCTTAAAGATCCTATGAAGCCAACTGTAAGTCAACTACACAAATATATAAAACTTTTTTTTGTGGTGAATCCTTTAAGCAGAAATAAAATTTCATTGAGTATAGTGTTCTAGAAAAAAAAAAAAACATAAGAAAAGAAGAAATTTACTTATCTCATTCTTAGAGAAACTCATACATTAACTAATTTCTGCTACTTCCAACATATTAAAGGATATCTTTCCCCAGAAGTGTGCACTTATGGAAAGAGAGAGTGAGGGAAGCAAAGGATGGTATTTGCAGCTGAGTGACTGTATTTTATTACTGCAAATCCATCAGCACATCACATTCTGTCTGCAAGCAGCCCATTAAAAAAAAAGAAAAGCTTGGTGCAATTAAAATGTATATTTTCGTGTGAGACAAATGTATGTTTAAAAATATACATATGAAAAAATATAAAAATTTGGAATAATTGAGTGCACTTCATATAGTTTCTTTGTGAGTACAAATAATCATTTCATTTTTTCCCTGTGTATTTTTTTAATCAGCCTGAGGCACAGTGGGAGGTATTTCTTCAGCTTTCCAATAAGGAAGGGGCGAGGATTAAAAGGGAGGGGTCTGCCTTCAAAGCCACAGTAGGTCCAGAGGGAGTCTCCTCCTGGGATTTTGGTATTGGAGGGTCTTTGAAGTTTTTTGGATTTTACTTACCAGGTGGTCTTGACTCATAGCAGCATCTCCTCTGAGCTGCAGTCACACAGCACTGCAGGGAACCTACCTACTTCACTTTCTGGAGTAAAGAAGCCACAGGAAAAAATTACATTTTTGTGGGATGGTTATATCCCTTATGGGAGCACAACAATCCCTGCTACAGAGCCTGAGATGGAGCAGAAATATATGCCAGATAGCAGAAAGTCTGTTTCAGTTAAAAACTAGCATGTAACAGTAATGGAAAGCACTGTCTGAATGCAGTCATTAGATGGCAGAATTGATCAAGCAATAACCTGAGTTTTGTGCTCTGTAGTGTATGCTTCAAACCAGATGGTTTAAAGAATAGACAGCAAGTAGCAGCTGGTGCTTGTATATATTCCCAAAATGCTATACCTGGCTTACCTGCCGGCACTTTGAGCTAACACAGACCATGGTATTTGTATATCATTTCCAGAAGCAGCACTTCAGGGACTGGGGATCTGAGCATCAATCAATCAGGATTGTAAGATCATTTCTAGGCATGTGCCTTTGAAGACCTGTACGTGTGTAAATATTGACCATCACGATGCTGTCTGGCTATACATTTTTGGCAATGGCACAGGTCCAATCCACTTGTGTTTCCCTAAATATCATTGCTTTGAGAGGTTTCTTTCTGAAGTGAATCTCTTCAGCCAGTTTTTACTGCAGTTAGTTTCTTTGGGCACCAGGCAACTTCATTAAATTACTTGCCAAGCTCAGCTCATTGCCAGCAGTCAAATTCTGTGGGAGCTGATCTCTCAAATTTTACCTATTTTTCTCCTTTGTAACTGCAATACCTTCAGATAAAGAAGCACAGCACTACGAGTTCTGACAGCCCTTGAACCCACATGATTTCATTACTGCTTTCCCTTTCATGAAAAAAAAAAGTATTATTTTTAATCAGTCTACTGACTCCAATAAATTATTTCAGCATTAGCTTTTCTGGTCTTCCTCTTCCCATTAAGATTTCCTGTAGTCTAATTGCAATTCCCAAAATACATACACCTCAACCACCAGATTAAGATGTTTTACATTCTTCATTGGTGCCTAAAGGTAGTATTTCCTATGGGTTGGTTGACCCTAAGAAAACCTAGAGAAAGGAACTTAAAGAGAATTTAGAAACCTACAGCTAAAATGATCAATTTTATGTGCAGAAATGACATTAGCAGGTGTGTCTCCAACAGATTGTTCATAAAGGTGTTAAATATATTACATCCATACAGAAGCACCAAAAGAAACTTAAAATATTTCAGCTCTTTATTCCAAATTCAAAGTGGCATACTAATCCCACTCATTAAAGATTTCACACCTGATGTTTGGGGTTTTTTTCTTTTATTTTTTTCCCTTCACCTACGAGTGCATACAAAATCTCATAATAAACTGGTCTGCATTTCACACGTGACAATTCTGTACAATTACATTGGCATTGATACCTCCTAACATTTACCACCTACTTCTGAACTTATCACCTGGGATCCCTTTACAGTGAGTGGAAAGCAACAGCCACTTCTAGAGGCAATTCATCCCATCTATTTTAGATGTCTGCTTTAGGAAGTGTCTGCTCAAGAAGTTATGATTTCTCTCCAGTGACTGTAACAGGAGCCTGGGGGGACCAAGATGAGATAACAATTCCCAGTCTCAACATTTGGTCTGCTGAATCCCATGCAGAGTCTAAGGTCTTGAAAACAAGACTGCAATGTTCCAGCTGCCTCTTTATAAGAGCTGCATGCCACCTGTACCTGTTTTGCCACAGTGAAGTAAATTATGAAGGGCACAATCCAAGAGTAGCATATCTTTCAAAGGTGACAAAATCACACTTGTAGAGGATCAGGATGTTAATGTGTATTTACCTTAAAAAAGTGTGATGGAAAAAATCACAACAATTACCTGAAAAGAGTTTCAGTAATGAAATGTAACAGAAGTATTAAAACTAAGTTGTAACAGATAAGCACGATACAAATGGTTTTGCCATTTGGGTATTTGAGTTTTGTACAATTTTTTATTTGACTATACAGCAATCTCATTTTCCCTTCACTGAATAAACAGTTTGACCAACTCTGCCAGGCCCAAATTTTAGGCTGAAAAAAACCAATAAGATAAACAACCAGAAATCAACTTATTTGACTAGGTTTAGAATATTTGAAGGACCACTCTTTCTCTTCATATTTACTTTAGTCTGAGTGACAGTAACAGTATAAATTTAAAAAGTGCTTTACTGGAATAGCCAGTAATTAGCTATTACTAGCAAATTCTGTTACCACTTCAAACACTTTTTTCACACCTCTTACCTCCAAGAGTTTTGAACAACCCAGGGACGACCTATTTATAATTTTTCTGTGATTTCTTTTTTTCTTTTTTGTGTGTGTGTGTTTGGTTTTAAAAAACTCAAAGAATCAATTTGCTATAAAGAAGATACAAATTGATTTTTAAAACTCACTTTTCCAGTATTCCTTCTGCTATTACTTGCTATACAAAATGAGTCAGCACATGATGGATTTCTGAAGGCATACTCTAAATTTCCAAGACTTCCTCTGTATGTGGAATCCTAGTTTTTCACTTAATTATGGTTCTTGTGGGTTTTCTAGTCAAGCAACAGCTGCCAGCAATGTGAACCACTGTGAGGTGCCTTACTGATCTTATATCCACTAGTTTGTAACAGACAAGCTGTGATGTATAAAAGTCTTACAAACAGTTTCAAAAGAACATCAGAAGTATTTCTGACTGGCACTCTGTGTGTATGACAACTGTCTGCTTCAAAAGGAAGAGTGAATGTCCACTGAGAAGAAAGTGAGTGTGAAAACACCTGCAGTAGATGTTGTATCAACAGTTAAAACCCAACCTCCCATATTAATTTCCTTATTGATATGGGATATTCATATAGACAAACTTAAAATGAGTTAACAGCAACTTCAGTGCTTTTATGTCTCCCAGAGCAGGTGATCTGGAGGGCTTCATCCAATTTTTTTGTTATAGTAAGTTTGGACTTTTCTAGTCTCAGTACTCTTATTAACTTCTGCTTCTGTTCAGCTCCACAGAAGGTTACTAGTGTCAGTAATTTGTTTTCTGTTGAAGTAATTAGAGTAGTGCTTTCTGCTCTCAACATTTTGCAGCCTAAGGACAGCAGAGGACCACTCAGTTTACTTCATTGCTTCAGGTAGCTGATATGTGAAATTAAAAAAATAAGTCATGTTGATTGGACCCATGTGGATATATCTTTCTTTGAGCTGATGAATTGAACTGAACTTTTAGAGTTAGCATTGGTACAAATTGTCCTAGTTTCAAATTAAAAATACATCTTAGATGCTCTTTGCAATATTCCCTGACAAGTGTCTTTTTAAGGGGAATTATTGATATTAAAATCAAATTTCAAATTTGCGAAATGTAAGGCTGTGTAAAAAATAAATAGATTTTTAATAATTCACTTTACTGTGAATGGTATAGCTATCCTTTTGTTTATCTTAATAGTTAAAGGTATTTCATAGTTATCTATGTTTTAAGACACTTTTGAATATTTTTATTGTTAGTATGTAATTACTCAAAACAATTTATAACATTGAAGAAATAGAGACAGTGAGAGAATTTTATTGACCTTCAGCAACAAAAACATCTAGATGAACACTGACTGTAAGAAAAGCCCTTTAGCTTGTTTTGGGCTGCTTAAAATGCCTTTGAGTTTTATAGAAAGTCTCCTAGTGACACTCACTAACCTAGTGGCACTCAATGAAAACTTTCTGGGGTTTTGTTTGTTTGGATTTTTTTTAATATATTTTTTTTCCTTAAGCCTGCAGAGCATTTCTCTGCTCAAGGTACAAATTTTAATAAACTTCACTGCTTTTACTGGATTTTTTCTAGAGTTTTGCCCCTCTAAATGCACCCAGACCTTGTTTGTGCTTTTAAAATCTGCTCACCTTTACAGTTTTCCAAAATCCCACTTTTACAAAGCAAGAAATTAAGTTCAAGACAGTCAAATAACTGTTATATATAGTCAGAAGATGTTATACATAGCTTTTGTCTGACACAGTTCTGTGGCCCTTGCTGATATTTACCTCTCTGTTCAGGAAATACAGAGAAGTTTCCCCCTAAACGATGTGGCCAAAGTCCATTCTTCTGCACAACGGGTGCATTATCCAAAGCATTATTAGGAAGGGTGGTGAAATAGGATATTAAAAAAGACAGCAAACATCCTGTCTTACACTTCATATTTCCAACACTAGTGTGTATTAATGCCAAGAGTGTAGTAATTTTTCCTTGGGGGATGCTGGGTGCCAGCAAGCTGTAACAGTGATAATTGTAATACCTAAGCTACCTAGAAGATACACTGACAACATATGTATATACACGGTTTTGAATATTGTGCCTTGGTACGCAGGTTAATCAAATCTTGTTTTTCAAGAATCTCTCTGAAGGGACCTTTGTTCATTACGGGATATGATTCCCACGTACAGGAAATCATTCCCACATAAGGAATACCTGAAACCATAGAATCAGATAGAAGTTCTCATTTTTCAACAGGAATGTTAAACAATATCTATAAAATTTTAGGAATACAGAGACACCTAAACATTTAATATCATCCACAGTCCTCAGGATTTGTGTAAAGAATGAGTAGGACTCTCAAAAATAAAAGTGCTTAAACTTGTAGTCAGGTAAGCTTGAAATGGCCTGAAGTATTAGAGATAGTGCTGAATGAAATATTAGAAATGCCCCTCACTAAACTCCAGGTTTGTCACCAGCAGAAATAGTGTTTTGCAGGCAGACACTTTAGCTGTTCCCATGACCTTTGTCCTCATTAGGACCAGCATCTTAGATGGAGATGGATGAATTACAAAAGACGTATTTGGGATACAAAAGGACCTACAGGAAAATGCAGCACAAACCAGATTGTTTCAGCCAATAGCAGCCAGAATGCAACCCAGTTGTTTGGATGTGCAATAGTGATGAAAGTCCACTCTCACAAAACAAAGCTGGGCATTAAATGGGACGGTCTGTATCCTGTATTATTATCTTCTGGTATTGCTGTAAAGGTTGCAGAAAAGCATGACTGGATCTACCTCTTCCATGTTAAATGTCTTCCTGAGAAAAATCGTTTAGATCGACCACCGTTTACCCTGCAGTACTCTGTCAATCCTACCTTGGAGATTAAAACTTGTTATCCTGCAATAAAAGGTCACTGAGGAAAACATCATTGATATTGGGGCTGGAAAGTATAACAAGAAAAGGCACAGCCAGATACACAGACTGGTGCTGGGCATGCAGGTGGCACCAGCTTCCCCGTGCAGAAGAGTTAGCCACGAGACTTTTTCAATGTTTTATTACTGGATTAAGATGGTCTTCTATAGCTTCTTAAAATAGAATGGTTTACCCTGATTCTGGCATTAATCCTTCTTTGTATAAGTGTTTTGGAGTTCTTTCTCTTATACATTTCATTGAAAACAGTGGGCAAAACCGTTGCTAAAATGGGCTCAACCACACATTGACAAACATGTTCTCTCAGAGCTATTCTCAACCTGCAATATGTTTAGGAAATTTAGGAAGTTTAGGAGGTATTGAAGGTATTGAAGAGTTCTCATAAAACAGATGGTCTATATATGAACAGCAGTCCCTAAAAAAAACATGAAAGGGATTACTCTCATAGAGAAATTTGATTAACTGTATTCTTCTGTCTAAATATTCTCATTTACCATGACTAGTTTAACACTAGGAGCTAAAGTCACACAACCAGCTGCATCTGGCAGATGTGAGTGGAATGAAGACAAAAAGGGTCAAGGAAACATATCCAAGAGAACGAGATAACTTCAGCCCAATGACAGTGCAAACTAGTAGAAATCAAGAGACCACCAACCAGAATTAAATGATAGAACACTCACCTGATGGGTGGTATGGATATCATTGGGGAAGGGATCCCTCTACAGAGGCATCCTGCTCAAGCTATAATCTGAGAATTAATAAAAGAGGAATTGGAAACCTTCACTTGGACTTTAATTAACATGGGATCCTAGGGCTGGGCTCTATTATAGTGGTTAGTGTGTGTAAACCAGCTCCTCTGTGATGCCATACTGAAGAGGGAGAAAAACTGCTACACAGCAGCAGCTGGAAGAGTGAGAATACATGAGAGAAACAGCCTTTCACACACTAATGTGCAGAAGGAGGCAGTACTCCAGGGGCTGGAGCAGTGATTCCCCTGCAGCCCATGGTGAGGTTGGCTATTCCCCTGCAGCCCATGTAAGTCCCTGGTGAAGCAGGTATCCACCTGCAGCCCATGGAGGACTTCACATGGGGGCACGTGGATGTGCCCTGGAAGAAGCTGCAGCCTGTGGGAGGGCCCATACCAGAGTAGGTCCCTGGCAGGAACTGCAGCCTGTGGAGAGGAGCCCACACTGGAGCAGGTTTGATGGCAAAACCTGTGACCCTGCGGGGGAAACCAAATTGGAACAATGTGTTCCTGAAGGACTGATCCCCATGGAGTGGACTCATGATGGAGCAGCCCTGGAAGAACTGCAGCTTGTGGGAAGGATTCACATTGGACAGCTTAGTAGAAGACTGCCCCATGCATAGGACCTCATGCTGGAGCAGAGGAAGAGTGTGAGGAAGGAGTGACAGAGAGAACACATCATGAACTGACTGCAGCTTCCATTCCCCAGCATTCTGAGCTGCTCAGGGGAAGGAAGCATAGGACTCAGGAGTGAAGCTGAGCCTGGGAATGATAGAGGGTGAGGAGAAAATATTTTACTTTTTTTTCTTATTTCTCATTATGTTACTCTGATTTGATTGGAAATAAAATAAATTAATTTCCCCGAGCTCAGTCTGTTGTGCTTGTTATGCTAATTGCTGAGTGATGTCCTTCCTTATTTCAACCCACAGGCTTCTTATAATTTCTTCTGCCTCCCCTGTCCTCTTGAGGAAGGGGACTGGTAGAGCAGCTTAGTGGCCACCTGGAACATAGCCAAGGTCAACCCACCACCCTGATAAAAGCTGCACTGATTTAACTAGTGAGACTGAACTGCTGGGTTTTGCTTCTCTAATGTCTTAGTGATATTTCCAATTAAGATCTCTTTTCAAAGAGGTAATGACAGTTTTGTCCTACAAAAGGAGGTCTGTGCTGGCTGACGACAGTGAAATTCTGAACAAAAAGCTATAGAACAACTTGAACAAAACTTAATAAATATGAAAAACTTTTCTGTGTGAGATGAAGTCCTGACTCCTTGAGGATAAGTATGAAATGGGAATACAAATCAGAGAGTGCCATCTGACTTCACTGTGGTCTTCTGGGAGATCACAGGTTATCTTTACGTACTGCTTCTTCATCAATAACAGATGAGCTACTATTTCTTCTTACATGTCATTGCCCTTTCCTCAAAAACAAAAGGATGAAGTGGAGCACTGGGGGGAGAAAAAGGTGAGGGAGACATCCATGAGGGGGGATAATTGGATCAGTTTCTTTGAGCTACACTTTTATAAAAAAGGCTCGCGAATTAGCTAAGCATAGTCTTTTCTGATATTGCTAGAAACTTCATTGGCTAAGTTAATTGGCTGGAAAACTTTAAATGCAAAAGACTAAATTCATAAAACCATAAAATATAAGGAAAACCTGCTAACATGGATTAAAACTATTTTCATCTTTCTGAGGGATTAATTGATGCTGTATTAACATCAAAGAAGACTTTCTCTATTCATATAGATACACCTGAATATAACTGAACTTAGAGTGTACCGAGAAACAGGATGTAACTTTTTTTGGGCCAGCCATCCTTGTAAGAGCTGAAAGTACACAAAAAGGAATATCTAGTCAGGTGTTTAGATGATTCACTTTTCACTGGTGCTTTTCACTTTGCTCTGCCAGTTCCAAAGACTGATTTTCTGAAGATTAACTACACATTTTATGTGACAGTAGGCGGAATATTCATAAGGTGTTTGACCTGATTATTTCAGAAAAGATAAATATATTGACTGATATTTCTTATAGCCAAGTCCACAGCTTTTTAATGCTGTCTGATGAACTGAAATATGTGAAGAGCAATAAACATCAATGTAATTTTTTTAATATGGCATTTAGAAGATAGTAATATTTCTATTTGGGAACTGATGGCCTATTGGGTTAAGCAGCAAAATAGTCACTGTCCCAGAATTATGTACATTTGTGGAAAAGGAAGGAAATATACTGTTTAATGTGGACTGTGCCTGTAGCTGCAGGCCCCCATATAAGATAAAGGCCATTGCAAGGCTCACATAATTTAATGTATTTAGTTCAAACATGGACTACTACAGAGAGTACCACTTTAACCAAGACCCACTAAAGGTTCTTTAGCCCCAGCTTCCTACTGAAGCAAGTGAATGCCCTGCAAACACTAATGTTTATATGCCAAATTTCTTCAAACATCATAGTTTCATGTCAGATCACTAAATCCTATGCATTTGTCCTAGAATACTTCAATTATCCCAGAAAACACACATGTAGGTAAAAGCCCTAAATTCCTACATCTGAACTGGTCATTACATATGAATTACACATGAATTAGTTTAGGGATATTATGCAGGATGCATGGGAGACCTGTGTCCTTCTGGGACAGCAGTTTGTCACTAACTAGGATGTCTAAAGTCTCATAATCATGTGGTATCTAACATGCCAGCAGATGTTTGTGTCATATCTGAATTCTGCCCCTATTACTTGTTTTCACCATTATACTTCATGCAGCTGTCCTATCATGTGTAGTCCAGGATTTTCAGATGGGACTGGAAGATATGATCCATAGTAAGGCATCTATGTCCTCTAGAGTGGCAGAGGGAATGTCAGGCTCCTGACATGAACTTCTGATCTACGTTGGCTCATGGCTGTCACACACATGGACACACTTATCTAATTTTAGGTGTGTACTGTATGTAACTGGAGAAATCCTAGGTCTGTATAGCTTTATTCAGTGGATTAATCTACAAATCCTATGCCTTGGAAATTAAATGCAGTACGATGCCTATGCTTAAGCAGCTGAGCCTTGAACTCAGATTTGACCCTAAGGGTCTGACCTAGGTCTAATAATGGAGATTAAATCTGTAGCCTTATTGCCTGAACTTGAACCTAAAATACAGGCACTAGTTCTCTCCAAGTTCTGTGTTATCAGTAGGAAGTAGATTGTGCATTTGAAAAAAGGATTATTTGTGCCTGTGTTACCCTGATTAAAAAGTGACCTTTTCATGCGTGAAGAAACATTTTCCACAATACATCAGTGGATATAATTTATCATACTATTCAAATTTATCCTATGTGGGAGATAAGACCATATGGAAAACAGCTAAGGCACATCTTAAAAGCCAAGGAAAGGGAACTGTAAATCTTCAAGTATGCTGCGCTGGATTTTACACCGAATAGTCTGACGTAAATTTTTTAGCCTCAGCAGAACAGTAGAGAGATTTTAGGGGGAAAAAAAATAGGAGAATAGTTTTGGTTGCTTTCCAGTGCTTTCTTCTAAGAATAATTTTGGGCTCATTCTTTCCTATCAGTTTCTGTTATCACACAGTATTGGGGAGCAAATATGGCAAGTGGGACTGTACATCTGTTGGTGTGATCTATAGCAATGACTGCTATCAGCAGAAATGCTAAAGCAATAACCTTGGGTGATAGGTCTGAGGGTTGAAGTACTTGGCTTTCTGTTACCCAGCTGATGCTCACATTGTCATCACCTCCAGGCTGCAGCCACTTCAACTGGCAGGCAAACAAATAATCAAAATAATCCATAATGACCCTTCTGTGCAACAGCTACTGACTTGAATTTGGTTTTGGATATTAAATCTCTCTTCTAGTGATTTGAATGGTGATACAGTACTGTCATTGTCAGAGGAACTGACGACTATCTCCAAATTGTGATTTAAAATAGAGGGGACAGATCCATCAGAGGTTTTTGCATGAGGTATCAGATCTATAAACTGCTGATATTAAGTGTGTTCTGCTGGATCAGGCTGTTACTGTGGGTTGTCAGTGAATAGTCATACGGTCAGGCAGGATATTCATTTGCCGGAGAGGAGAATATAGTTTGGTATGCTCAGACATCTGAAAGGAGGATTGTTTTTTGATTGTGTGGTGCAATGCTTTGAAAATCTGACTACTAAATGCACTTAGAAAAGTGGTGTGAGGCAAACAAATGTGTCTTCTGGTGCCTGATTTTAGGTATTCAGGCTCTGCCTACCCTCACCAAATTGAACAGAATCAGGCAGCGCTGTCTATACTGTTGTGTCACTGAAATGGGCCCAGAAGAGCTTTCACCTGGGCCAAGTATCATTTTTCCCAGAGTTCCCACCTTAACAGCTGGCGTGGATCGGAGACCATTCCTAGCAGGCAAGTTGAGCACTGTTTTGCATGGCAAAAGCAGTTCATGTGTATGCACAGAGGCAGCTCCGTGTCAGCTGGGCAGTTGCAGGCACCTTCTGCAGCACAGACATTGCCTCGGGTTACAAACTCGCACCGTCATTTTGCGCTGCTCTGTGCGCTCAGCAAACGTTTATCCCCTGCCCATCTATCCCGCATGTGACAGCTCCCAACCAAATGTCAGCTATTTAACAAAGCAAGGATTCCTAGCTGCGAGGAAAGGGAAGCTGAATTTGGCTTCCTTCCGATTAGATGTTTTCAATATGGGCATCAGAGTCAGCCTTTCAAGTAAGAGGCGCTGTGACACTGGAACAAAAAGAGTGGGAGCAGCTCCCATGCTGCAAGGTTGCATGCAGCAGCAATAGGATACACTACTTTGTGTCAGCCACGGTATCAAAAATCCTTGAAATTAATTGCTTAGAAGATGAAAACCTCAAATTTAAAAACATTGCTTAAGCATATTGCCGTTTTGAACCCCTTCTGGAGTGCCTTACATAAAGATCTCTGGTTTTTTCTGAGGGGGAAAGGAACAGGTTGACCAATATTTGTGAAAACCGTCCTTTTTTTGAGGTATCTGAGGATAGGAGAAGAATCAGATAACCAAAACAAGAAGTTAGTTAAAAAAAAAATGGGGATAAATCCTATTAGGTGCTTAGAAAGAATCAACACATACCTTCATGATTGCTGGTGTTTTGATAGTTTGTGATTATAACAGCGATAAAAAAATAAAAATCTGTGTGTTCTAAGGACAAAATTCAAAAGCAAAAATATGTAATGAAACTCACAGGACAGCATGAAATGGGCTATAAAAGAAACATCAATATCATAGACTGCTGTCTTAAAGCATTCTTTAACACATTTTCTATTTAAAAGAAGGTTCAAAGACTTTTTCTTTATAAATGGCATTTCCAAAATTCTTTCTAAGTCATCTTGCTGCATTTTTTGGATGTTGTTCAGAGGTAGGAACAAGTAGAGCACACATCAGCTTTATCTTAATCCTTAACCTTACATATGACAGTGAAGTGCAAGCCTCTCTGATGTTCTGCATCATATATTTAATTTCTAAGAACTTTAAATCTCCTGAAATGACAAAAGTAACAGACACATCTATAAAATAGGACATCAATCAGATTCTCTCTGCTTTTGAATCACAGTTATAAAGGGAATATTTTCAAATAGGGAACTGTCTCTTTTATTTATAGATATTCAGCTGGAAATAAGGGAACAGTAAAATGTTTTCTCCATATCTTTTTCACTGTATGAAAACAGGGTTACAGATCAATTGATTTACCATCACAATCGATTAGATGACTCTCTTGCTATCTCTATTGTGACAGTAGACAGGCACTCATATAGATCTTTCATTAGAGGAGTCACTGAAAATCAAAGGTTCATTGCATGCCTAAATGGCTCGTAGCTGACTCATTAGGCCATTAACCAACCATTAATATTGTTTAAACTCAAACCTTACAGACAAAATAAATTATAGTCACGTTATCCAAACAAAATAACCTTAACCTCCTTAACAAGTATGTAATTATGTGAATTTATTACCATCTGATCCCACTGAACTGAGGGGTTCATTTTCAGAGCTATGAAGGGGGAAGATGAGAATACATCACCTTCAAGATAAGTGCTTCTGGGAGGCAAGTGCCTCAGCCATTGATATGCTCTGTAAGGCATAAACCCACAAAGTCCTGACTTGCCTGGTTAATGCCCAAACAAAATTATCTTACACACAAATACTTCTCCCTTATGCAGTACCAAGTCTCTTCTTATTTATTTTTAAATGTTTCTGCATTTCACAATTGTGTTGCATGTATAAAATGGCCTTCTCCATCTCTCTATGGTACCAAGGCTTCACACAGACAAGCAGAACATAACAACGATTTGCAGTAATTGAATGAGAAGGCTTTGGAAATTTTATCTTACCATCATCCTTTCAAACTTGCAAATTCTGTATGTGTGATGCAATGATCTCCTGAAATTACATTGAAGAAAGAGTGTAAAAAACCCATAGCATATGTTCTGAGATATAAAATAAACTTATGCCAGTGTGCTTCCCTTGGAAGGATGCCAGACAAATACTGCTTATTATCAATAATATAAACAAAATATGTTGCCAGGTTTATACAGAGCTTAAAATAAGCAAAAAACATGCACTACCACATTGCTGATATCCCAGCAGGTCAGCCATAATGAATGCACCAGTTCTCACACATAATTTTTTATAAGATAACTTGTCTGAAAATGAAGCAGTCAATAGACTCATTTGCAGGCACATTTCTCTCCAGGAAAAACAACCATAATACAATATCAATTGTTTCTTTTGGGTGTACAAAAAATGTGGATGCTGAGAGAGGAAAAAGACAACAATAGCACATAAATTCAATGACAGATGTGCAAGGAGCAATCAAAAGGAGAAGTGCTGGTAATTAGAGCTGAAAATACAGTTTAATGTTCTTACAGAAGAACAGTCAGAAAATTACAAATACCGTAATAAGATAATTTAGTAAATGAAAATTATTGCTATTAATCAAATTGGGAAGGGGAAAAAACATCCTCTAAACTGTGCATATTTACTGTGCCAAAATATTGCTATAGAATCTTCTCCCATTCACACCAAATTTAAGCATAATTTTATATTTTTATATAAGTGAGGCTTTAACATTTCTTGGACTATAGTAGTCCAGCTGAAAGGCAAAATACTTGTCTCAAGCAGAGCTTAAGTAATTATTGTGATTGAATATTTATCATACAAGTAATTAATTTTGTAAATATGATAGCTTGTTAAAAAAATCTAGCTACCATACCTCAAAAATCCAGGTAAGAGTATTATTTGGTAGACATTGGTAACACTTGTGCTCCCTATCCTTCCAATAAGGTGGTCCGGAAAACCAGAGATTTTGCATTTTGCAGCAAGGTGCATGTTATAAAAAGGGAGCTAAAGCCCAGGGCCAGACCTTTCAAATGCATTTTAATTATTTTCAGTGCACTGTCAGAACTTTGATACACGCTTGTGGAATCATGCAAATACCTCTTTATAGAATATATGTCCTATACCCTAAGGCACTGAGGGGATTGAAATACACTTTGGTGAAGTTAGGTGTTATAATAAAGTGAGGTAATAAGAGCAAGCCACCATATTACACAATTAGAAATCTACTTCTAAATCTTCTGGTTAGCATGGCTATGTTTTATATTTATGAAGGGGAAAATGCCCTGATTTTTCACAAACTAGTATTTGCAGGACAATGAAAAATATGATGCACCTTAGAATTGCTAAATCAAATTAATTTGGTTTCATATTTACTCATTGACCTCAAGAGCATTTCCATTCTGTGTTATAGGATGTCTGCAAAAGATTTATTCAATTCCATGTCCATATATTGAGGTGAGGACACATTAACCCAGTGAACTAGATATAGAAAAAGATATTAATTACTTGAACAGAATTTTGACTTCTGCTTCTAAACCCAGTATTTTCTTACCTAGGGCACCCTGATAAACCACAGCACAAAAAATATTTAAACTTGTACATGAATTTAATAAAAAGAGTAGGTCCAGTCAACTCAACAGTGGCAGATATAGTTGTCTATCTACCATGCATAGGATCTAGTAATAAGAGATTGCATGGAAGGATTTCCGTGAAGTCTACCAGAATCTGTATAGTGAGATAAAACACGTGGTATTAGATCGATATCAATTTTTAGGTGAGTTGAATTATGCATGTCAGGTGCTTGCTTTTCTGTACAGGCAGGGCAAGGACTCCAGTTACACAACATACACTGGACTCCAAGCTTTTAGGTACCTGACGTGTGGTCAAGTGAAGAAAGTTTGAAAAGTTTGATTTAAAAAAATACAGTTTAGAGTAATATATATTCTTGTCATCGTGTTTAAGATTTAATTGGAATTAACTATGTACAATAAGATGGAATATGAATGCTGTGTACCTTAGTTACCAACTGATCTCCCTTGGATTCTTTGCTCTCTTTGGAAAATGTTAGTGATATGTTTGAGCAGCTTCTGGGACCTTCTGTTGTCTGCCACCTTACTGGACCAAGGATGGGAGTGGTTTCCTTCTTTTTAAAGGCATCACTTGCACCTCTTTGGATGTTGCTAAGTCCTCCCAAATATAGATGGGGTTTTATTCCTGGGATTTTAATTTTTTTCTAAATATACAATGTTTCATTTTTGAATTTCACCATCATGCATTTCTTAAAGAATTTCTAGAGTGAGAATGCATTCAAGGTTTTTCATCTCTCCCATTCATTTTCCAAAGTATGACCTATCAATTCAGTGCTGTGCCCCAAAGGATCTTGGTGCTCACAGCATTGCTCATGGAGAAACCTCCCTTAGCACTATGTAGAACAGATCCAGCTTTTGCAAAGTGTCTTCATTCTCAGTGTATTTCTACCTGGTTATTTAAGAGGGCCGAGTGCAAGGTGCTGTACCTGGGTCAGAGCAATCCCTGGCATCAACACAGGCTGGGGATGAACAGATGGAGAGCAGCCCTGCTGAGAAGGACTTGGGGCTGTTGGTGGGTGAGAGGCTAGACATGACCCAGCCATGGGCACTCCCAGCCCAGAAAACCAAACGTGTCCTGGGCTGCATCCAAAGCAGCGTGGGCAGCAGGGACAGGGAGGGGATTCTGCCCCTCTGCTCTGCTCTGCTCTGCTCTGCTGAGACCCCACCTGCAGGGCTGCATCATCTCTGGGGTCCCAGCACAGGAAGGACATGGACCTGTTGGAGTGAGTCCAGAGGAGGCCACCAAGATGATGAGAGGGATGGAGCACCTCTCCTATGAGGAAAGGCTGAGAATACTGGGATTGTTCACCCTGCAGAAGAGAAGGCTTCAGGGTGACCTAATTGTGGCCTTCCAGTACCTGAAGGGAACCTACAGGAAATATAAACTATTTACAAGGGCATGTAGTGATAGGGGGAATGTCTTCAAACTGAAAGAGAGCATATTTAGATTAAATGTTATGAGAAAATTCTTTACTGTGATGGTGGAGAGGCAATGGCAAAGGTTGTCCAGAGATGTTGTGTGTATCTCATCCGTGGGAGTGTTCAAGGCCAGGTTGGATGGGGCCCTGAGCAATGTTGTCCAGTAAAATGTGTCCCTGCTCATGGTGGTGGTGGTAGGTAGAACCAGGTGATCTTTAAGGTTCTTCCAATGCAAACCACTCAGTGATTGTCTGATATAGTATAGGAGCAAGTTGGGAAAATATGACAACTTTGAATACATGTATGTCTCTTAGGAATTATATAAATGTGTGTAGAAAAGTCCATATAACTACTCAGATTGCCCATAAATTGAGATTTCATATATAAGAAATTTCCCTGAAAATGTGAAAATTTACTAGTTTGGGGTTTTTTTTTGAAAAACGTGCTTCCATATTTTTCAACAGTCTACCTTTTGCAACACTATTATTATTTTCCTTTTCCAAACAGCAATGCCTTCAGGCATATTATCTCACACTTGGCTGTGCATTAATATGCCAAATAAGGCAAGGATTAGTCCAGAGACTTTTAGTTAATGGATCTGCAAATCAAATATATATGTCAAAAAGAGAATCCAAAGGAAACTAGAAATTAATATCCACTTCATCTGATCTCCCATGAAAGGTGATATGCTCTGAGAAATGATAATTAAATAAGACTCATCTAGACTTTGACACACAACTTTTTGAATTTTAAAATAAATCCTTGAAGTAAACTGATGATAGGTTTGCCCAACTGCTGATACTTTTCAAAGAAACTGTCACACAAGGCTTCACTTTTATTTTACATGATCAACTCCCAGTAATTTTGACTCAATGTTATTTAGACAATCATTTAAACATGGAATGTCAAATACCACAAACACATATTCTACACTTCCATATCTCATCGTGTTCTTTGAAAAACTTACTCTGGCTTTTTTCCTGAGGGAAAAATGCAATACTAATATGTAGATACCATGTTTTGTACCTAGGTTCTTGCTTAAATAGCTGTGTGGAATTGAACTGGTTACTGAATATTCAAAGTTTAGTACAATGGGATTTTGATACTTTGTTTTCCTGAGCAAGGTGCTGCAACTGGGAGTTAGGTAACTTGATTATCGTCTCCAGTCATACTTCTCAAACTTTGCCTTGGCTGAAAACAGCATAGGTAGAAGCTCAAAATATAAAATAATCTATGTACCCTTAATGACCAATGTTGACGGCGTATCTGTGAAGGATTTAGAAAATAATTCATATGCGTTTCAGTGTTTTATATTTTGAAAATAAACACCCAAAAAAGAAATGGATAGTCTGTCACAATCTCTCACTGAGGTTTTTGTGTGTATTTACTTGCTCTATTTTACTCTCAAGAAATCCTTCTGCAGGCTTACAAAATTTTAAACTGCTATGATTAAGAATCAGTACAGTATCCCTGCTGGTTTTCCACATAGATAAGAAGAGAATTGTAAATTTTAAAAATGGAAAATGAAACAAGGAAAATACACAGGAATTTCTGTGATTGCTTTTTAGTCTACTTTTAAAAACAATATTCAAATATGATATTTCAACAAGAAATAGTGTAGTCAAAGTTGTATGTAAAATACAGCCTACATTTACTTCTTTTTCTCACAGAATGTAGGAAAGGTGGGTTTTTAAAAAATAATTTCTTCCTCGCAACAAAAGAATATACTGTTTATTACATTGATTTCACCCTGTCTTTTATTGTTTTCAGTATCTTGCAAAATGCACTCCTCTATTAGCTGCCTCATCATTTTATTGCATCCTGCTTGCGTAGCACTCCAAAACCACCAATCTTAAGGTAAAAAATAATTAACTTCATTTACTCTAGCATCCATCCTTCCTATGCACTGAAGTATATACACCAGCTCTTCACCAAGTGTTCTCCTGAATATCTGGTTATTTTTTTATCTCAGGGCAATGGGTAACAAAAAATGTATTGTTCGTTATGGAGTACAGGAATTGCAGCAGAAGACCCAACATGAGCAGAATTTGCTGATGGAGCTCTTTCCACAAAAATGTCTATTATCTGTGAAAATTAAGGAATGCTCAGCTATGATGTTTTACTCGCCTATTCTGTTTTCAGTTGCATGTTGCCCTAAACTTACTCCACCTTTCACTGAATTGATTCCCTAATGAGGTTCTGTTGTGGTACAAAATATTGGTTATGTTGGCATATTTATGTCTCCTTAAAATAAACTTTCAATGTCTATGTACTCATACTTTTTTTTTATATCGGCATTTAGACATTTAAAAAGTGACACTGAAAAATTCATTCTTATGAGTTTTTTTATTATTAAAACCCTGGAATACAATACCCTGATTCAGAATGTAAAGGGTGTTTTGAAGTGTCTTAGGCACTGGGGATTTTCTTCCACTTGCCGCAAGTAAATTTCTTCTTGGTGTAACATCTGAAAGACAAAAGCCAATAAGAAATATCAGACATCTTTCCCAAAGGCCCAGGAGTTTGGGACATTCATCAGAAAGTGTATTTAGACATGTACATATAAGAAAGTGTTGCACTAGGCATCTATCTCAGCAGTGTGTAGTGAGTGTTTCACATACCAAGCAATACGTGAACCAGAAAAAGGGAATTCCTCATTTCTGTGCCAAGGGCAGTGGTCTCTGGGGCAAGGCAAAGGCAGTCCAGGACATGGATCTGCTGGAGCAAGTCCAGAGGAGAGCCACAAAGATGATCAGAGGGCTGGTGCACCTCTTGTATAAGGACAGGCTGAGAGAGTTGGGGTTGTTCAGCCTGGAGAAGAGAAGGTGCTGAGTAGACCTTAGAGCAGCCATCCTATACGTGAAGAGGGGTCTACAAGAAAGTCAAAGAAGGATTTTTTAGAAGGGCATGTAGTGATAGGACAGGGGGTAATGCCTTTGAACTGAAAAATGGTAGGTTTACATTAGATGTAGGAAAGAAATTCTTTTCTGTGAGGTTGGTGAGGCACTGGAACAGGTTGCCCAGAGAAGCTGCAGGTGCCCCCTCCCTGAAGCCAGGCTGTTCAAAGCCAGGCTGTTCAAAGCCAGGCTGCATGGGTTTTGAGCAACTTGACCTAGTGGAAGGTGTTCCTGCCCATGGTGGTGGTGGGGGGCTGAACTAGATGATCTTTAAGGTACTTTTCAACACAAACCATTCTACAATTCCATGGTTCTAGGATGCATGTTTCTGTGCTAACGCCAGCAAGAGTTTGTTAGCAACAAAGAGACTTTTCTGCATAGAATTAGCATCCTTTTAACTCACACCCTTAATACAGCCTGGGTAGAAAGCCTGATACATTCTATTAGGTACATTTGAAATGGATAATGTGCAGTATAGGTTAAAAATAGTATTGGTGATGGGTACTGATCTCTTTCACAAATATTCATTTATTGCCAATGAATGAAATTGTTCTCAAATGGGATGTTTCCACTCCCCACCCTCCCCAACACTCTTTTTAGTTATTAACTCCTATTCTCTGGCAGCTGAAGCGTGACAGTGTTGGCCCTGTGCCACTCATCTCACAGAGGGTGGCACCGTGGCCCGCAGCAGGTGTGGGACTCTTGGATCTGCTCCCTCTGCTTTCATCTGTACTTTGTACGGGCACTTTCCTTCCAGATACACCTTTTCAATTTCAGCTACATGGGTGTGACATTGCCTTGTCAGAAACAAACAGCTTGAGGTTTTGAGCATCTTTTGGGTGGTCCTGCCTTTTTTATTGCAATGATGCAAAACACATAAAAGGTGCTGAACATTTCATGTGTCTGTGTAGAAGGGATTTGTAAATATACAGCTGATTTGTTTTTAAAAACCAAAGCAATGCATTCTCAAGACAAAACTCTCTGAAGATGATTCACCTACATTTGAGCATTTTGGAGGAAAATTTAAATGTTCCAGTTATTTTCCTGTAAAAATAAATCAGTGTAACACCATATTTAGTCAATCAAAATTATGATCCTCTAATCGAATGGTTCCCAATTTAGAGATACGGATTAACTGAGCATGGTATCTTATTGGCTGATATTACTTTGGGTTTAGAGGCATAATCATGTACACATACATGTATTTTCACTGATAATTTTTCATTCTCGGTCACAAATAAGTATTTTTGCTCATAAGCTTCATAAAATTTTCTTCATATCGGAAATGCTGACTTGTGGAGTTTTCAGCTCTGTGTAATGGTTTATGAACTTAAATTTACCATCATGTATTATTACCATGTGTGATATAAAGTATAATTTTCCTGTATAATACATTCCCCTTAATTCATTATGTATGGCCACAATCTACATAGGAGTTCACTGTGTTTGTGGGAAGACAGCTGGTAGATGTAACACCTGTTTCTGGTTTCTGAGACCTGATACAGAGATAAGAGGTGATGATTGTTGAAGTAATTGAGTCCAATATCAGTGCCAAGTAAAAAAGACATTTAAAGCTCCTTATGGTGAAAATTTGGACCCCTTGGCCTTGGTTCAGTTGCCTGTGCCACACAGATAGGTGCCTAGTGCCATTCCATATACTGTAGGATACAACATCAGGTTAAAAGGTAAACGAATCAAGCAAAAAGACTAAAATCCCTAGAGTTCTATGGATTAATTTTACTTCAGAGGCCAGTGCCTTTAAGTCTTCAGTCCAATTGTGAAGCTGTCTGGCTTACTGATTAAGAAAAAGTTAGAAAGTACAAATATTATCAGATTTCTTCGTCACTGGATATGTGAGAAAAGTCTGTTAATATGAATAAAAATAGTTTAGGTAGCACATTCACTTTGCAAAAATACAAGTTTAGGAACTTGATTCAGTTGCCTAAATGTGCACATGTAATGGCATTTCTTTTCTAAGTTTTGCTCTCACATTTTTGTTTAAGCTGTTAAGGAAAAAGAAGGTCCAGGGAGTGGATTCTTTTTACTTTGCTCTAGGATGGTGTAACTCATGGTCCTTCTGAACCCTGCTTGGAAGCATGCAACAAATAGCTGTTTCTGTTTCTGAGGAGAGTCTGTGTTCTAGTGATCCTTGTTAATTTTTTCCAGGCAAAACTGTTCCGCTTCATATGAACAATTCAGTATTAGTTGAATGCTTATTGTCGTTGAATTAGCTGAAATTCTAGAAGTGCAAATTCTAGAGTGTCCTCATTCCAGTACCAGAGAATGAGCTCGACCACTACTCTTAGAACACTTTTTTATACATTCAGCTATATGCACCAGTGCAAATATATACTGAGAAAGCGCAAGACAAAAAGGAGTCTCATGGTTTCAGTATTCATAGTGGATATGGGATTAAGACAGTAGCTCTAAAGTCTCCTCAGTTGCACAAAGGACAAAAGTGATTTGAACCAAATTTCCCATGCAGTTTCTCTTTACGCTGTTTGGAAGACTCCCTTGATGGAAGTAGTGTCAAACCTGGCACACTGTGGTTTTAACTTCAAATAACCCCAGCAAGATTTGACAGGAAAAAAAAACTAGTTTAACAATGACCCATTGAAAGGTCTCATTATCTTTCCCATACAGTGCACATAGGAATAAGCTGTTCACATTCCTTTTAACCTTGCTGGAAAAGATTCACTTCTAATCAGAAGGGCTACACATTTGTGAAGAAGAGAAAGATATTCCATTAATATGCAGGAAGGATCCTTCCAGGTTAGTCTATATTTGGTTTGAATTAATTGTCTCTATATTAAATACAATGCAAAATCCAAACCTTTTGAATTTAATTTAATGTGCTTACACGCAAGAACTTTTTCACTCTTACTAACCACTGCTTGGTGTCCTAACAATCATTACCATATATTGTTGTGATTCATCTTGTCAAAGATCCACTTATGAACTCCATACTATATGCTGACATTATACATTTGAATAACTGCAAAAGAAGGTTTGATGAGATGTAGCACTTCAAACGAAAGGCTCAGTATTGTGCTTTGCCATAGTACATTTTAGCAGGTATGGAGGAAAAGCCATTAAGATGGATCATGTCAATGCATAGTACGGAGCTGTTAACACTAAGATTTTTGACATGATTTATCTTAATGGCTGGATATCTATACTGAAATACCATATTTTATTCTGTTGGAGATCCGTATGTTAACAGCTCAAGGACAGTACTGCATTGCTCTGGGGATGTAAAGAGGAGTGCACTGCACATGTGAACTTGGTTTGCTTTTCCTGGCCCAGAAAGGAGGATAGAGAACTTGCACTTCTCCCTGCTGCATTTTCCTTCTTCACAAAATCACGTACTCCTTCCTGAGGGAGGGTTCTGGGCAGAGCGCTCCACGAGTAATTCACTCTCCCAAGAAGAATTGTAATTAGAGCTCCCACAATAGTTAAGCAGCTGGTGTTCTCTGACTGCTGCTTCATCAACTGTTCGTAATTGCTTCATTGTTCCCTTGTGCTCTCTTCCAGCTGATGGCTTCTTCCACCTGTTGTCTCTCATTTTACACTTCAAATGTGAGCTCTTTTGCACAAGTTATATTTATACAAGACATTCTGTGATAGCTTACAGGCAGTCTCATAATGCAAACCCTGGTTATGAATTATGACAATGATAGTAATAATAATAATAATAGTAATAATAACACTCCAAAATGAAACTTGTTTAAATAAACTGCATTATTTCAAGTGGCTTGCTAAAAGAGGCAGCTGAGTTCATATTGAAGCCCAAAGGCAAATGTGAAGCTTGAAGAAAGTCTGCTCTGCTCTTGGCTCGGAATCTGGGAGACAATTGTAGAGTGGGAAGCTATAAAGGGTTGGCTGAAAGAGAATTAGAGTGGCAAGCAATGAGCAGCCTCTGCTTGATTTCTTTTGTGTTCTGTGAAACAGGAATTTTTATGTGCTTAGAAAAATATGCTGAAAAAAACTGATTCCCTCATCTGTTTTTCTTACCTTCTGGTACAGGGACATCATACTTAATTTTGGTTGGTCAAAAGGGGAACAACACAAAGATGCTTTTCCAAATAAAATGTGCAGATCCCCTGTCCATGAATCGACATGTGCTAGCTCTGTAACCAGCTGTTGTAAATAGCTGAACTCTAAGTGCCAGAACATGGGCTAAAATGGACATTTTTAAGATCAACAGAAGTAATAAAAGTTTATCATTTTCTGTGACAATAAAGAAAGAACTGCTGCTTTGTCCATTATGAAGCAATGTTATAAAACTACAAAATAGAAGCTTTTTGAAATGCTTTGTTTGTCTCTTTGTTCTGATGCTAGAGGTTTGGTAAATGTAGTTTAATAGGCCTGCTATGCAATTCAGCAGAATGCTATGGAAGAGATTATTGCAGATTTTTAAAGAAGTTTT
>VYZP01072064.1:1085-60580 GCA_013400635.1 Hypocryptadius cinnamomeus
CAGGGAGCAAATTTTGTGCCAGGAGAACTCTGTGACGGCAGTATCCATCCTCTTAGCCTATTGGTTTCCATCACAAGACAGAAGGTGCACTAGAAAAGAGTGACAGTGTGTTCATCTTGCACCTGGGGAAACCAGACATGCTGCAGTGAAGTGACCTAGCCAGTCAGCCACCAGGCTGCTGGCAAGGCTGGGAATAGCTGCAAGTCTCTCCCATCCCTGTTCAGTGCACTTTCTGCCTTTTCTCCCCTGTCACTCCCCAAATATTTCTGTAGCAGTCCGTTCCCTATTTCTCTTACACTGTCCCAAAACAAACAGCGAGTTGTTTTAAAACATTCCACAGTTCATTTGATCGGAACAAGTATCCGGACTAAACTCCAAATCAAGCAATTGCATTTTGCCTATTGACATTCTCCCTGTGATTTCAGCTGAATAAATCTCTTTGTTTCTCCCCTAAAGCATTGCTGTGAATGGCTATAATATTTGCACAAAGATTAAAATCCCTTGGTACACTAGAGTTGCTGCGTGCAGGCTAAATAACCAACATATACAGCAGATTCTTGTAACCTCTTGTTTATCCTTCAGAAGGAAGCAGAAACTTGAGAGAACCTCAAAGCTTCAGCTAGGCTTGGACTATTTTCATTTCTTGTGGGAGAGCCTGGAAGAACTTTTGTGAGGCCAAGCTGCTGGGGTTCTCCCTTGGCTGCTTTGGGTTCTTTGGAACAGAAGAGACCAAGCAGAAGAGAAAGCCTGCACTGGCTGCTGGCCTGAGCTCAGCAGATGCAGTGCCCTCACAAAACTTAGCCAGACATACTGAAAGGAAACATTAACTTCACCCATGTGCTCAGAGTATCTTTAAACATTCCTGCTTTTTAGCATTGAAATGCTGTTGTGTTTTCACAGGTGTCTTCCAGCGATGAACCAGTCTCTCTGTGTAGACTGGAAAATTCTGCATTAAAAATTCTGCATAAATAAAATGCAACGTGATAGGAGACACAATAAGAATGTGAAGTGTCTACCAGTTTAGAGATGTCAGTTACTTTTTGAAGTCGCTTTTTAACTGCAGCACTCTTTCAATACTATTTAGCAGAGTGACACCGAAGTAACAGGAGAAGGGAAAGCATTCTTCTCTCTGCCAAACACAGCAATGAAAAAGAATTAGTTCTGCATACTTCTGAATTACCTTCCTTGTCTTACAGAACATAAATACTACATCCATGTTTAATGGGAGTCAATGTTGGGTCAAAACAGCAGAAAGAGCAAGAAACTTTGAGATATTTTACTTCAAGTGCTCTTGGTTTCTCTGCTCTGTTGCCATTATCCATTGTCTCTAGATGTCTTCTTCAGATGGTACCTTATATGCAAACCTGTGTTCCCTTCTCAGACAAGATGATTCCCAGACAGAAGTTTGGTAGAGATGAGAACCTCTCTGGAAGAACCTGTCACTGGCCTTGCTCGTTTCTTGGCTCTTGGTTATCATCATCTCCCTTCACACATTCCAACTCTCCAGACAAAGTAAAGGCAGCAAAATTCTTTCCACCTTTCTGTGGTTCCTTCTTTGTGTCAGTGCTCTAGGGTCTGGCTCAGATGAACTTTCTTTCTGTGGAAGTTTCAAGTTACCTGGTTGTGAGTGTTTCTCCAGAGCTCTGCACCAGTGCAGTCCCAGACATCAGTGGGCAGCTTCTGGTGTCCCAGACTCCCTCCCTGTCTTGCAGGAGGAGCAGGGCTCAGACCTGATTATCAGTTCCACCACAGTTCCTAATAAACAGAACTCACCAAAACATGGGGCAGGAAAACGTCTTCAACGTCTCCACCTTTTTATTCCTTCTTCTTCTGACAGGCATTTTGATAGGTTTTTTTTATTCCAGCTGAAAGTTTCTGTCGTCTTGGTTTCCAAAAATGTCTTCCAATTTTATGCTTTGTGTGTACTTCCTTTGGATTATTTAAACCCTTTTTTGCCATCTTACAGATCCAGTCCTTTTTTTACATCTTACAGGTGCAATTCGTAGTCTTTTTGGTTCTGTAATTTTCTTGTCTCATGTACTTTTTTACCCCTTTCTTGCCCTAAAGGTTCAAAGGGTCAGAATGACCTCATACAGTTTTTTCAGCTTATTTTCCTACCTCACTTTTTCAGTAGCTCACTCTCACCTGTAGGATCTCATGTCAGTCATTGGGATGGAAACGACTGACACCTCAACTGTCAGTCCTTCATTTGCTTTCTTGCTGTGCAGCTCAGACCCCTGGTGGTACCATTTGGTGTCTCAGGTATCATTTGGGACGGTTGAAGCGCTCCGTTGACATGCCTGAGAGGAAGTAATTCCATCTCAGCAACATGGTGGCAAATGAGTCCTTCTGATCTTTGGAAACACAGCTGTTCTATTAAAAGCGCCTCTTAATTGATGCTCTTCTCCAGTTAGTTCCCTCCAGGGCTAGCAGTCACTCAAGTTACAGGTCCCACGGGTAAGAAAAGTCCCAGATACCCATTGGTCCTACAGAAATACTTCACAAATACCCAGCTGTTCAAGCCAAGTAATTCTACACATGCTTCTGTTTGGAACTTTAGCAGTCTTTGGAGAGAATATCTCTGTTTCAAAGTTATTGTGCCTTTTGACTAACATTGGGTTTCTACCTGTAGTTTTTCACGATTGTACATTTCCAGCACTATCCATCTATAGATCAGGTGTTACAAAACAGGTATAATCTGTTTTTTGATACTGGGAGGATGAACAACACAGATACCAAGAATATAAACTTCACCAGAGGCTGTTAGGTTAGAGAAATGAACAGAATGAAGAAAACCTGAATTCCTGATATTTACATCAGAACATTCCCTCTCAGGGTGGCAGTGATATGTACAAGTATTTAGGATTTTTTTTAGCTGGCAGTACTGAAAAGTTTCACAGGATTCACTGCAATATTTTTCTTCCCCTCTGAGAGATTACAGATGCTTCATGGAGCGCAGTAAAAATTCCTTAAAATTGCCATAAGCCCAGTGTACTTGTCTGTTTCTTTTTGAGTGTCTGTTAAAATCACTCGGTTTCTAATTGCTGGGGTAAAACAAAATAAGAATCTCTGGGGTTTATTTGTAACACTAAACTGTGGTGCCTGCACAGCGACTTAGCCAGTTTACCAGGTTTGCAGGAGGTTTGCTAGGTGGGGCATGAGGAGGCAGTGAGAGCAACACACCTTAGGAATGTGCCTGTGGCATAAGAGACAAGTGCTTACATTAGAAATGGTTAGTCAGAAGGTAAGAGAGACTACTTCTTTGTTCTCCTTGAAACAGGCATCTGCTTTGTGACACCAACACACATGCCGTTTATATTTTCAAACCCTCAGTTTTCCGTGCTCATTTCAGTGCAGAGGACCTTTCATGTGATTCTCTGCAACGAGCTGCTGGTGCCACCAGATCAGCTGGAGTCACAGTGGGGCTGCTAGTAGCTAGGCCCCAGGGATTATATACAGACACACTTTCTTCCCCATCAAATTTACCAAATTTGTCATTCTCGATCCCTGTCCTCTCTAATGAGCAGCACCAGTGACTACCAGCATCCACAGAGTGGGTGTTCTTTACTAGCTGCTGGAACCTGCATTAAACATGCACATGAGTGAAGAGCATTTGCCCTAATTAGGAGAGATTTGCAGCATAGTAGGGTAGTGAAAAAGAAAAGAGCATAGATACAGGTCTCCTGTGGTGGACATAGCACTGACTGCAGTGCTGCTGGACACAGGATAATTCAAAAGGCAGACAGCACAATTGTTACTTTCAGCCACATCTGTCATGCACCCAGTTTGCAGCTACTTCTGACTTTATAATGATCAGCATCTGTAACCTGATGTCTGCTTCTGCAGCATTTTTTGCTGCTGTCTGCTCACATGTTGTCCCTGTAACTAGATGGACTTACGGATGGTATTCTTTAAAAGATCTGATTCTGTTCAAGGATTTTGGTGTTGCAGATATCTTCTATCTTCTGACTGCTGTTTATTTAAGTAGGTGTTTTCTGACAAACCTAGCATTATAAGTGCACTTAGTCAAAGGTTTGAGCTGTCCCTTAGAGTGGGATTGCCTTCTAGCTATAGTACCTACAAAGATTTTAAGGGTGTTTGAAAATCCTTACTTTCCAGTATTACTCTGGAAGTGAGTGAGGGTTTTACAGTGCATTTGTAAATTGCAAATAACATACTCCTTGCTACCCTCTTCTGAATGTCACCAAAATCATAAACACCTCAGCATTTTACCAGTATACCTGAGTCTTAAATGTTCCTCTGGTTGGCTTTTTGAACCATTTTCCCTGCAGATTTCTGTTGTCCCTCTTCAGAAAACAGAACTATAAAAAGAGTAAATCCTCACAGCTTTGCATGAGATTGTGCATACATGTAAAGCCAAAACCAAAGCTGATAGAGTTTCAGAATATGCTCTTCTAAAAAAATCCCAAAATTTAAAACCTCGAAGTTATGTTCCTGTAATAGTAACAAGAATGCAAAATTCCTTCCCTGACCATAGCCCATAGAGCGATTGAAGGATGTAGCCCTGTAGTTTATGTGTCTGAAGCTGAGCTGTCTTGCCCTCCATAATGCTGTGTTCATTTGGGCTCTGAATCATTCTAACTAGAAGAGGCCAGTATTCACACCAGTGCAAAGACTTGCCCTGATGGGCTTCCCTGCAGTATTGAGGTTGGGAGCATTTGCTGCTGTTGAGTCAATTTATGCAGTTTCCCAGAGTGTATTAGGTTGGACCATAAATGACATCTATTCTGGTAAGCACTAGTTCTCAGCAGCATCCTGCAGCTGGTTGTTGATGCTGCCCTCTTTTTAGTGTACCGCTCTGGCTGGGGCAGCCAGCAGTGCCCAGGCTCTTTTGGGGTGTGTCCCAAGGGAAGTGGCAGGAGCTGCTGTGCCAGGCATTTTGGTATAGCCATCAGTGGCCTCCTTTATTCAGTGGCCTCTTTTATTCAGTGCCATTAATTTTCTTTTTCAGACATCACTGTGCATTTACCATGAACAGTATGTCCCAATAAATGATTCTAACTCTCCTTGTCTTGGAAGGAGAAGGTGAGGTTAGCAAGTCCAGCATTGGTTCACTTTGTCATTTGCCTTCTCCAGCAGTAGCATTTTGAACAGACATAAAACACCCATCTGCATTACTCTGCTTGTGAAAGAGGGTGCATTTAGCTTCCTCTGTGCATACAGTACAGACATACCACATAGAAATGCTGTCAGCCACAGGTCAGTGTGTGACAGTATTAGATACTTGCTGTAGTGCTGGCAGCTTCATTCTCCACCAGCACAATCCTTTTGTCTCATCTGCATGTGTGTCTGTGTGCGTGTGTGTGTTTCACAGTGGCAGAAGAAGAAAAATACCCTATCTCTTTGGTCATTTACATATCTTGGCGTGAAGATTCTTGTTACCAGATATTTTTAATTGACCAACAGTTAAAATTGGTTATGTCATGGTTCCAGAAACATTTGTAATGTCTATTTCGATGTTTTTCTCTGTCTTAACCAAAGAGGTGCACTGATTCCATAGAAGAAAATACACCTGGAGGATTATTATTTTTCTTACTGCACAGTTCTTAATAACTGTATACGGAATATGCAAATCCCTCTCTTGGTTGGCTGCAGTAGTCCATCTGTTCTGACAGTATCTCGTGTTAGATTATCCAAGACATTTGCCAGCTTCTGAGTATCTAGCTTTGCAGCAAACCTCTAGCAGAAGCAGAAAGAGGCTGCATTTTTATGAGAGCAAGAGAATTTTCACAAAGCAAGCTAACTGGGCTTCAAGCTGCTGAGAGACTACTTACATGCCTGAGGAAAAGAAGTAAACAATCTTTTTTGTGTGTGCTGCTTTAACTGTAGCCTTTTCAGAGCCCTCTTTTCCTTACCCTAAATGCCTCTTTTGCCTGCCAAGAATGAGGATGATTAAATGTCCTTTAAGTGGTGTTTTTAAAACTACATGATAAGAATACCTATCCTCCCAATGCAGTTTCATACAGTAAATATGAAAGGAGAACATTCCTTTCAGGCATGCTACTTTATTGCTCCTGAGACTCGCTAAGGCAGAGACTTGAAATAACCAGTTCTCCCCCACAGTGACATGTGTAGCATCCTTACCAGCATCTCCAGCAGCATGCCTGCCTCTCTATTGCTATTTATACAGCAATGCAACTGAATTCAAAAGCAACAGCCTTACACAGACTAATTTTAAAGCAGTCCTCTGGTTTGTGATTTTAAAAGGCGGCTACCAATAAAATTGTAAATTTGAAAGAGCCCTTTAATAGAATCCTTTCTATTGACCCAGTGATAACTATATATTGAACTAAAACTGATTTTTTATTGTCTTCATAGTTGGGGGTGGGGGGAGTTGTGCCAATATGTGATTATTCCTTCTTTTAGAAAAAGTGGTTATTTTTTTGTTTCCTGATGGTGCTGAAGATGAGACAACCATCAATACCAGCTGTTTCTTTTCCCCAGTTCTTAGTGTTTTTCCTTTATGATAAATAGAAAGTAGCTGTATGGAGAAACGTTATCTGATGGTTTTCTTTGCAGTGTTGGATAATGCTTATATGAATGCTGTTACAGCATATGTATTACTTGTGGTAAAACAGTGCATGTTTCTGTGTGTTAGCATTCTTTCAGACAAACTGCAGGACTTGGAGAGCTGTCTGTGTCTCCTGAAATAATTTTTTCTGAAGTGTAATGCTTGTAAAAAGTAGATCCTTTTATTCATATTAGTCTCCAGATTTCCTTCCCCTTTTCTTTATTGCGTGAGGCATTAGCATGGGAACACACTTCACGTTTCTCAGGCTTTTGTCTGTTCCTGCTGCGTTGCCTACTGGAAGTCAAACAGTGCTACTTGGTTTCTGACACAACTGATTACTATGGAAATTATTACCATGTCATAAACAGAGGATTTCATGTGTCGAATGTGCAGCAGGAACGCAGACGATTCTGTAAGCAGAAGGTTCCTGGTAATAACGAAAAAGGGAAGAGAAATGCAGAAAACAGATGATGCCTCTGCAAAATGCATTGTTGCAGATTCTTCTTCAGAAGGCATAAACCTGCAGGAGCATGGGGATCAAGCAGTTTGCTGGGTTGCTGTATTTTTTTAAATGAGTGAGAAGATAAATGTGAATTTGCGCTTCAGGAAATAATTATTTTGTTTTGACTCCAGCAGTTGGTACTGGCCAAAGTGATTTCCGAGGGCATTCGATGTATGTCCCAGATCACTGTTCCACGCTAGGGAGACTAGACAGCTATCGCTCCGCTATGCAGCGCTCTGAAACCAAGGACACCAGCTGCCAGACAGAGGAAGTTAAAGTTGTGCCCCCTTCCATGAGAAGAATACGAGCACAGAAAGGACAAGGCATTGCAGCCCAGATGTCTCAGTTCTCCAGCTCATCTGGAAACATGTCGGTGATGAGTGATTCTGCTGCAGTTATATTTGCTTCTCGCCAAAATAACGATATAGGTTTTCACAGCTTGCCTCGTGTTGGTGCGAGAGTGTCTCTGCAGTCCCTAGATCAGACACAGAGCATGATGTCAAGGCAGACAGAAGACATTGCTGGTACTTTACCCCACCAGATAAGTAAATTGCAAGTGGATGATAGTGTTGTGCATCTGAGGAGTAATCCCACGATGGGGACCCCGTCAAGGCCAAAGTCCCAAGAGGTGAGAAGCTGTGATAGCGAGAAGTCCTCAAGCCCAGCATGTGTGGTCTCTCCTCATGCCACTTACTCAACAAGCATCATACCCAATGCAACACTGTCGTCCTCCTCGGAAGTTATCCTTATTCATGCTGCCCAGAGTGTTGGATCATTGGATAGTAAAATGTCCAGCTCCACTGCCTTTCCAAATCCAAGAGACAATCCTGCTGCCAGCAGTGCAGTAAGTGGGAAAGAAGATCACCATTCTTCGAGTGGTAACTGGAGTGAGAGTAGCTCCACACGTCACTCACAGACTTCAGATACCATCCCATCTAACACTGTAATGATGCTTTCTCTTGGTGACTCTGCTGTCTCTCTAAACACTCCTGGGAATGCAGAGGCTGGATCTCAGAGCATGAGCTACAGCTGTAGGAACACTGCTGCTTTAGCAAGCCCTTCCCAGGACAGCGATGGTCGGAGCGAATCCAGCTATTCCGGGGAGCGAGCACAGGCAGCAGGGAGCAGCACGGAGCATTGGTTGTACAAGTCTTCAGAGAACAGCGAGACCCCTTCACGCAAGGTGGTTTGTACGACACCAGGCTGTGCCACACCCGGTAGCAACCTGAGCAGCAGTAGCCTGGAGAGGACATCAGTCAGGGATGATTCTACTTCCCTGTATTCTGTGGACCACGATGGCTATTACGGCTCCATGCATATGGACTCTGGACTGAAGGCAGACATGTCATGCAACAGTACTAATGGTTTTGAGAACCCCCGAGACAGCGTGATAAATGTCTTTGAAGGAAAGGAGAAGAAACATCACGATGACCGCTCAGGCCAAGGTGACAAATCCCTTGCAAGAAACATCTCACTGAAAAAGGCGAAGAAGCCACCTTTGCCACCATCCAGAACAGACTCACTCAGAAGGATGCCTAAGAAAAAAGCCCAATCCAATGGACAGATACTTGATGAAACCCTCATTGCCACCCTGCAGCATTCTTTGCAACTGAATCTCAAGTGCAAAAATGGCAGCTCCCCTTCCCAGAGCCCCTGCAGTGATTATGAGGATCCCTGGGTGTTGCGCTCCCGCAGCCAAAGCTCGGTCAGTGCGAGCAGCAGCATGATGTCCACCACTGCTCCAAACCTGTACTCCATCTGCACAGTCACTCCCTCCCAGAGTGAAACAAGTAGCATAAAGTCGGAGTATGCTGACCAGTGGGGTTACTACAGCGACTATGCCGCAGTGGCAGATGACCAGGTGAAATCTCCAGTGACCCATTCTGCCAGTACTTCATCTGCTCTCAGTGATTACAGCATCAGCCACTTCAGTGATGGCTCAAGGGCTTCTGTGCCACAAGTGCCCAGTGGACTGGCCAAACCAAAGAGTGCTTCTCCAGAGAAGTCCCACCGAGTCACATCGCCATCGAGTGGGTACTCCAGCCAGTCCAATACACCCACTGCGCTTACTCCAGTGCCTGTACTTGTAAAGCCTGCATCATCAGGAAATGGGAAATCCAAGCTAAAGCCTAAAGTGCCTGAAAGGAAGTCCTCTCTTCTGTCTTCAGTCTCTGTGTCTTCGTCGTCCACTTCTCTTTCATCAAATACATCTACTGAAGGGAGTGTGAGTGTGAAGAAACTGGACCCTGCCCTGAGCCCTCCTGTGGATTCTGGTGCACCTCCTCCACCACCTCCTCTTCCAACATCTCAGCATTGCCCTGAGCTTTCTCCTCCTCCTCCTCCTCCTCCTCCAGCAGAAGTAATGGATCTGTCACCATTGTCGACCTCTCCCACATTCCCCCCTCCTCCACCAGAAGCCAGTGTAAGTTCTACCTTTGCTCAGACCGTCCCATGGTTTCCGCAAGAATCCTCCATCAGTTCATTCTCTTCCCCTGTTCCTCCTCCTCCTTCTTGCCCCTTAGCTGTCCCGCCACCAGCACCACCGCTTGATCCCAAAATAACAAAAGGTGCAGCAATACACCCACAGTATTCTTTTAAGAAACACAACCAGGAGGATTCTTGCTACAGTCCAGTGAAACAGCCACTCAACAAGCAAGATTCAAGACCTGTGATGCCATTAGTAACCACCAAAGCACTGCAAATGGTGCAGTTGAGGTCTGTGAAAAAATCGACAGAAGGTGAATCATCAACTGAATCTGCTTCTGAAACCACCTCTCAGGAAAAGGGTACTGTAAATTCATCATCACAGTCTTTGCTAAAGCCATCTCTCTCACTAAAACTCAGTGCCAGCTTAGGCAATGAGGAAATGAAAACTCAAAGCACCTCATTTAAAAATGCAGTTCAAACACTGTCTCGGGGTTCTCCTCTCATTCTCTCTGATAACACTCCTGTGCTTGATGGTGATCAAAAGCCTGTGAGTGCAGTAGGTCTCAAGAAATCTTCTGAAGCTGATGCTGTGGGGTCAGCCACTGATGACACACCTGAGTCCTCAGTGCAGAGTGAAGACCTCCCTTCTGGCATGTCACTTCAGGGGTCACCAGCATCTCCTGACAAGACTCAGGTTGTATTGCCAAGCAAGAAACCACCTCCTATTTCTAAGAAACCCAAACTGTTCCTTCTGGTACCACCTCCACAGTTAGACCTTACAGTGGAGAAAGCAGCTGAAGTGAGTGATACTGCCAGAAGCCCAACTAAGAGAGACGCTGTGCTTGTACACTCTGAGGAGGCGAGAAATTGTCTTACAGATGGACTCGGTTCTAGCGAGATGGACTCTGGCAGCCTGGTTCCTGAGGGAGGAGCTGCTGGATTCACCTTCTCTGAGACAGTGGGAGCGAATGCCTTTGTGGTACAGCCTGCTGCATCACCAGTTCAAGAAGAACCCAGGCAGGAGGAGCAGTCTGCTTTTGATGAAGGAAGCAGTTCAGGCAGCAGCCAAGACAGTGGCAGTAACACTGACGGGCACCTATCTCAAGAGAACGAAAGTGGTGAGTCTCTTTTCTCTGACTAATTCAGATGCAGCAGTAGCTATTTTGAAGAAGGTGGGGATCATTGAGGTGACATTCTGTAGAGAGCAGAACTTGCGATTGTTACAAATAAAAAAAAGAAAGTTGTAGGGATCTGATTAATACTGTATGACATTTCATGCAATTCCTTTCTGGCTTCTCATTGTTGTAGACACGGAAAGAAAATGCTTTATTTAACTGTGCTAGTGTTAAAGCATGCTATGAAAGCAGTTGTTAATACTGGTTTTGCATTTTAGTGGAAGTAGTGGAAGCCTTACAAATTTTCTTTTGTTACTGTTCTCCGCCTGTTAAGCATGAGCAAGCACAGGCATGTATTTCATGCACTGCAGCTCCCTAAGCAAGCGTTGGTCTGAAATCACAATAATGACAGTGCTGCACTCACTCAGTCCATCGGATGCTTCTCCTTGGAGTCAGCAAGGGCTGGTTTCAGGACTGGGTGTCCATGGGGTTTGCATGACAGACTGACTGTGTTGGTTGTTCTCTTTGCATAGTGGAGGTGTTTGAATCAGACACAGCCAGTAGTTCATTCCTGCCAAGCAGTAGTTATGGGGAAGAGACAGACGGAGTGGCAACACCAGCAAGACCAAGGACTACTGAGGATCTTTTTGCAGCCATTCACAGGTACTGTAGAAACTGCCCTTCCTGTACTGTCAGGTCCGGTAGGTCTCTCAGAAATAAATTAAACATTGTTTTATTGAACACCCAATTACAACAGTCATGGCTTTAACAGAAAGCACATATTTATCAACTTTCTACTAAGGCTATATGTGGGAAAAGTTGAGAAAAAGAGCTTGCATTTTATTGTTTTATAAATGTATTTAATCCATTCTGAACTAAACCCAACCAGATTAAATAGACGTAGATTATATTATAAATACCTTGCCCTTTAAAGTATCAATTTACGTCTAGTATTTATTGTACTGTTCTCAATTTGCCATATTAACTCTACTGTTGCTTTTTCTGTGTATCTTTTTGTTTTCATTCTCGTTCTCCTCCATCTCTTTTTACTCTCTTCGCTGCTTATATGGTGCAGTTTGGGACAGAGGCTCAACGCTAATGCTTCATGGCAAGCGTGGCTGAAACTGGCAAGTAACACAACATGTCAGTCATATGGCAAAACATATGGCAAACGCTGGATTATAGTTTGCCATAATCCAGCCTGAGGTCGGGTATTTTGTGTCAAACTGGTTCATGAATGAAATGTGCTCTATTATTAATGGCATTATTCATTTCCCTTGAAAACAAAATCATCCCGAATGGCAGCTAGATTTATGTGCTGTTCACGTTAGGTGCTCAGAAAGAAGAAAACCCAAGAAAGCCCCAAGGACAGGAACGCCCAAAGGCAGAGCCCGGGACGCGGGCTCCCTTCGAGCAGCGCTCCCGGGCCGCGGCCGGAGCCGCCCGGGCCGGGCTGGGCGTGCCGCCAGCGCCATCGCGTGGCTGCGCCGCGCACTGCAAGCCGCAGAGGGGCCTCCTCCCTGCCAGGGAGTGGGGAATTATCCAGGTGTTCAGTCAGTCTGCGCATCTGTGCGTCGGGAATGAGGGGCTGGGAGCTGGGAGGCTGCAGCATTTTGGATTTAAATACTATTTTTTTTTTCATTTTTTGAAACAAGTCTTTTCCAGACCTTACAAAACTACATGTATATGATACTGACTTTTTATAATTCAGTTACCCCATAGGACTTGGCCTGTATGAGCCATTCTGAAAATGGTCTGTTGCATTCATGTTGCATGGCGCTCTCTAGAACTGTGTCAAATCTGGCTTTAGAATGGAGTATTCTGGGCAGCAGCCATTCTCCTTTATGTATGCAGATAGAGAGTAGATTTCTGCATATATGCACATATCTGTAATTCATGAGTTTGTGGGGAAATGGACAATGGAACTGGATGTGACATACTTAGAACTGCTTGACACGTTTTTTTATTATGCCCTTGCTTTTGCTGGCTTTGGACTTGAACCGCTTTCTTCCTTGGTTGCTAATTAACAAAAAAGGTTTTGGTTTTCCCCCACTGTTTCTAAGAAATACTACTTCAGTAATTGGCAGTCTTGAATATATAATTTGGAGCAAGATAAGAAATTTAGTGGTATTTGCATTAAGGACAGGAAGAACAGTCCGAAGTTTTAAGTCATAGTTTTGTTTGAACATATACCCTGTCTGTGTCTGAAAAGCCACCAAAACCAAATTTGGTTCTTAACTTAAAGTTTCTTCCATAATTCATACATACTGAGAGAAGCTGGCTAGGTGCTGACAGCAAACTGACTGCTCTGCACTGCATTCACAGTCTTACCAGATCACTCCAAGCTAGGATAGCAGTCTTTCCATGCAGATCTTTGCAACTGTTTTTTTTTTCCCCAATTTAATTTGGGGCTTGGTAACAGTACAACCCCAGCACTGCAGTGTTTAAAGATATCCATAGGCAGCCAAAACCCTAATGTAGGAAAATATTTTCCCTGTAACAAATGCACACAAGTGTTCACATACAGACTCGCAGAGCATCTAAGCACCAAAATCATCTGCTGCCTACAGCACTAACACACAGTTAAATCTAGATGAGATTCCTGCATTGGCTGCTCCTGAAGCCATCATTATATCTCTTTGCTGTGTTCTGTGTCTGTTCATTCTCAGGCTGAATGGACATTGGTATTACATTCTTACTCCAGAAGGACAGGTGGAGGCAGCAGCAGCTGCTGAAAATAACAGCTGGTGCAGCTGCCTGTGGGGGCATCACAAGTGAGCTGTGCATAAACTTCTCCACTTAGGGGAGAGACAGGATTGCTCCAAAGCCTTGGCACAGCCTATAGCAGTGTCTGTTGCTGCCACCTACTCAGCTGATGGATCCTGCTTCTTTGTTTTCAGGGGTTTTTAATTACCAGTAGGCTGTGATACATGAACACATTTGGGCTTGCCTTGGCAAAATCTCAAGGCTTTTAAGAAAGTAAAGCTAAAGATCACGTTAAGTAGAAATCTGTTTTACAAGGGGAATGGTCTGGATTGAACACATGCTTGATAAAAATTAATATGGAGTTTTATAGGATGATAATTTTATATCTCTAAGAAGTCTGTTGACTTGTTTTAAACTTCTGCCAAAATACCATATTTAAAATTAGGCTTTATACAGTCCTTTTTAATTAATTCTTGCTCAGTCAGCAAAGAAACAGAGCAGCTGTACTACAGATACCAGGCATGTACATTTCTTTAAGATTTCTAGAAGTGTGAAAATAAGGCAATAAAAGTCCAGTTTCCACATATTCCCAGTTCCATGGTTATCTCTTAATTTTTTTTGTGTATGTTGTCCCTGCACTTCACATCTAAATAGACAAACACTCCGCTCTTTCATTTGGAAAGATAACTTTCTTGTCAGGAAGTTGGTCTCTCCTTCATTTAGTTGAAAGTTGCAATGACAGAGCACCAACATAACTGTGAATTTTGTCTGTGTATATTGAGAGGAGCTGGAAAAGTTTTTTCTCTATTTATTTAATATTTGGATTAGGGAGGGGGGTTTTTAATAATTTAATTTAGAATTGTTACGCGTGGCTCCCTTTTCTCCGTCTTCAGCAGCAGTGCTTTGCTGTGTCCTTTTTTCTGAAGGAAAGTGCACTAAACTACACCTCTAATTCTCCAGAGAGTGTCAAATCGTAAAATGAAACAAAACAACCCATATACTCTAGATGACGTATTTTGAATCAAGTCCCCAAATTAACAGAAAAACAGCATGGAGTATAAATCTTTATAGCACATTAGTCTGAGCAGTTGAATACTGACTCCGGAAAACCCGATTCACTAAATTTACTAAAGTATTTTGAACATCAATATTGCCAGTTTTAGTAGTTTCATTGTTCCAGATTTGCAGAAAAAGACTAATAAACTTATCTTATACCTCCAATACCTGCATTAGTGCCTGTACAGTTCTGGTGGTGTTCTTACTCATGCTTTAGATTTAGATCACTTTTCCCTGTCTCTGCTTTAGCTTAAATTCATTGTCATCCCTCTAAACTGAATTTAATTAGAGGAGTTAAAAATTTTCATTTCTGTGTCATCCTCTTTTTTTGTGTGTGTTTTTCAAACTCAGATCCAAAAGGAAAGTCCTTGGCCGTAAAGATTCTGAAGACGACCGTACCCGCAACCATTCTCCATCGCCCCCCGTAACTCCCACTGGTGCTTCCCCAAATCTAGCTACCCTCAAACAAGCCGGATCTATCCAGAGGAGCGTTCGCAAGAGCAGCACCAGCAATGACAACTTCAAAGCCCTGCTGCTGAAGAAAGGGAGTCGCTGTGACACCAGTTCCCGTATGTCCGCAGCAGAGATGTTGAAGAACACAGACCCGCGGTTCCAGCGGACAAAGACAGACGCCCCCCCTGACCTTTCTGACAGCCCTGCCAGCTGCTCACCCAGCAAGAGCAAACGGGCCCAGGAAGAGTGGGCCAAGAGTGAGGGCCTGATGCCAAGGAGCATGTCCTTCTGTGGCACGAGGTACGGCCGGTCACGGACACCCCCGTCTGCTGCCAGCAGCAAGTACAACGTCCGCAACCGCATCCAGAGCAGCCCCATGACTGTCATTAGTGAAGGAGATGGGGAAGTGGTGGAACAGTCCGAGGGCAGGGTCCGGAGGACTTTGGAAGAGCAGCAAGAGGGGCAGCTCGATATGTTTAACAGTGATGAAATGGACATGAATGACTTCCCTTATGCTGAGGAGGCAGGCTGCAAGGAGACCTTGGATCCAGCCCATGTAGACTTAATGACTCAACCAGGTGCTTCAAGGAAGTATCTAAACTCTTCAGCTGAAGAAAGTTAAAAGACAGTGTGACAAAAGGCTTTGGATATTAGTCTAGAAAATCACAGGGACTAGATTCCAGAAGAAAGCCCAGACCAGGACAAGGTTACTTTGCTGAGCATTTATTCTACGAACTGCATGTGTATGTTTAAATGCTAAAGTGACGATGGTTCTGCATGGTTGGGGTGGGGAGCACTTGCTTTGAATGAGTGGTCTGTGGCTTGAAGAATGTTAACAGTTGAATTTTTTGTGTAAAGCCTTAGAAGTCCTCTTGTGGGGTGGGGTGGGGGAAGTTTTCTCAGAGTCTGTAGGGGTGTGAAGTTTTTGTTTCTCTTGAGACTGCAATTGTGCAAGCAAAATTTAGGAATAAGCCTGAAATGGGAAGGCTCCTGTGGTACAAGCTGGACATTTGGTTCAAAAGCGTTGTAGTGATGGAGCGTAGTGCATTCGTTAAGCAGAGGGAGGCACAATGAGGCACATTCACCTCTGAGAGAAGGTAGCAAGGTTGGTGCTGGGGTTACATGGCTCCTTAGTGGGGTATGGCCCAGCATTTGATGAAGCATTTCCTGCTCGAGCAGTGAGGTCACCAGGTTATGGATTGGTCCAAGGTGCTGTAGTTTTAATTCTTTTTCCTGAGGGAAAATGAGCTGTGTAGTTAAGGTGGAAAAGGGAGCTGATTTTATAACACACTGCTAGCTGCTATGCAGCCACACACCTTCACTTGGTGAAACACACATTTCCAGGTGAATTGCTTCCTTGACTGGAGTATTCCCTTAGAGAACTAGAGCAGCTGGATGTGTGTGGAGGGTGCAAGCAGATATCAGAAAAGTGGGAGATGAATGAAGCAGTGTACTGCCAGAATTTGGAAGGGTTACTGTCATGGTTTAGGAATGGTATTCCCCAATTTGGTGTTCCCACCAAAACACTCCAAACCATGTACCTGCTCACTCACTCCCCTCTCCTCTTACCTCTGTGGGTGGCTGGGGAGGAGAATTGGAGGCACAAAAGGTGAAGTTTGGGGGCTGATAAAAGACAAATTACTGGAAACAACAATGAACTAAGGAAATTGACAGTAACAGCAACAATACTTAGAGTGCACATGAAAGAGATGAATGGCTCACAGATGACTGCTCACCACACAGAGCCCAGTAATGTGTGCCCTGCTGCCCCTCTTCCTTGTTCCCAGCAGTGTTGTGAGGTGGTGTAGAATAACCTCTGTGTCCTGGCCACAGCCCCTCCTGGCTGCTGCAAAAAATGAACCCTGTCCTGGCCGGAACCAGGACAGTTGTGTTTCTGAATTAGAAAGAGAAATTTGACTTGCACTACAAAGCTGTAGGTGGAGCCCGTCTTTCAAAACTGAAACTTGGGAATTGTGTTTTGCTGGAAATCTGTCTTTCATTTTTCAAAATGGGGAGACTATTACTTTTCATCACTTGAAATACAGATACTTGCTAACTTTTGGTTACCAAAGAATAAGTTACGGTTACTTTCCTTTTTGATTTGCCTGCAGTATTGCTCTTCTTTTTTAACCTTAATAATTTAGTGAGGTTTGTTTTTATTGTATATTTTACAGATAATAAGAACATTTAACGGTTTTCCAATTGTAAAGAAGACCATTAATTAAAACTGAAATATTGGCTGGAGTTTTTGGTTCTTGGTAGGAATGAAGCTTTTAATTTTTAATAAGAATTTTTGCATCATTTGATGGCATGCGCAGTTTTTGTATTGTTTGTAAATATTGAAAGTTGTTAAAATATCTTTTGATCTCCTTACCGTAGAATTTTTACATTTTTAGATTGCTTTTAAGAAGAAAAAGCACTCTTTGTAGATTATTTATTTTAGAGAAATATGCTTGTAATCTCTTTCTTCAGTCCTTTACTTGTTAGTTATGTAAATTTCAGGGGCCTTCGTTTAACTCTTCCCTTCACAAGAGGGGAATAGTGCTGAAAATGCTGTGACTTTGCTTCAATAAAGTAAAAGCCTGCCAGTTGCCATATTGTCTTTTGAGTCGATTAAAATATCTTTCAAAAGATGTGTCCCACAGCGTATGGCAACCCACTGAATGCCATCATCCATGCATCCAGCTACTAATTTCCAGTTTTCATTGCAAAATTTACTAATTCACTTTAGACACAACTAAAGTGTACTCGCACATCCATCGCATTTTGGTATCTCAGTTCTGAGACTAAAAAAATATAAATAATCCTAAGCTTTTTCCAGTGTTGTGTGAGTGTTTCTACTACTTCTGTCCTACTTGCAACCTGTCCCAGAAAACTAAAATTCTTGAAGAATCAGATTATAAGCGGAGTGAGTGAGAAGTGAAATGGACAAGTTCAATCTAGCTGCACTCAGTGGAACAAGGATGGTATTAACTGGTGCGCAGCAAACTTTCTACCATTTTCATATGATAACTATATTGAAAGAACCATTGGATTTTTAAAATTAAAATAAAACCTAATTGGATAAAGCAGATTGTTTCAGATATTGTTAATATTGAACTACATTCTGTTACAAAGAGGTAGCAGTGGCAGAATGTTTTGCACTAAACATCATGCCAATGTTGCTTTGGTCTGTCTTGCTCAGCTGATCTCATGAAACATGAAAGGACCAAGTCCTTTTCACAGCAGGTACTGTCCCTTAGAAAGCCATGCTGAATGCTAGCCAGTCCTCGTGCCACCATCCTGACAGGATAGTGTGTAATAAATAATACTCAGGCTTTGTTTTATTGTTTACAGATGGGAAAATCATCTAAGTGAAAAATGGATGCACTGGGCAAAATTGTAGCTCTGGTGCCTGCAGCTTCTGCAGCCATTTGCAGCCTTTTGCATCAAGTGCCTGTAGGGGTGAGCATAGCCAGCTTGTTCCCTGCTGATGGCCAGCTGATGCTGCCAGTTGTTTTTATGGGCTATGCCAGGAGCTCTTGGGAAAAGCCTGGTGTAAATGCACGATGTCAGTGCAGGTAGATGAGATTAAACTTGAATGTAGCACAGGCTGAATTTCCTCTCTGGCCACAGGACAGCCTTGATGCTCCTCTAAAACCCACATCTGGTGAACTTGGGCTAAAGCTCATGTTTTGGCTAACATTCAGAAGGCAGTGTTCATGCACCCTGCTGATGTTGCTACGAGATTACATTTTACACAGTACAAGGTGTAGTGAAATACCTGAAGTGGGCTGAAATATGTTTAATGGTGCTTATGGCATTTACTTGGGTAGCTGATGTAACTTTCTTACAGAGGTGTCACCATGTCATCTCCCCGCAGGCAGAACTGGATAATTATTTTGTCATGCTTACAACTTCAGAGTTGCTTTCTTAGACAATACTGCTCCTCCATAGGAAGGTTTTGCATTTGAGGTTTTATTGGTCTACAGCTGTAGATTAAATTTAGCAAACCTCTTCTAAAGACATCCAGAGCAGAAGGAGAGGAGGGCACATATGCAAACTTGGTTGTGCTGAAGAAAAAAAGCAGACTTGTCATCCTGATGCTTAATGCATCGTACTGTCGCAGGGCTTGTTGGGGGTTCACAGCTGGTCTACAGTTTGCCTCTATAGCAAGAATCTTTGTTGAAGCTAGATGTGAGATTAATTTCTGGTTTCTGTTTTACTGGGAATGGTTTTCAGCTTCAGTCTTTTTCTAAATTCTACCCTATATTAACTCATGTTTTGTTCCTTTATATTTAAAGTTCTGCAGTCAGATGTAGGCAGCCCCAATAACCCTGTGAATCAGAGCCCTCCAGTTACTCTTAATACATTCACAAGGCCCTGGGGCATTTACAAGCCTTCACTGCTGTTTGTTTACTGGAAAGGAGAACTTATTGCCATAATTTAAATGATGGGGGTTATGCAAGGAGCAATAGTTTGGTGAGAGGAGGTTTGGAAGGCTACTGGATATCAGTTAAAGGATTTGGATAAGAAGTAGATTTGATGAAGACAGGATTTGAAGAAACAGGACTGGAACACTGGTTCGTGCATAAGGCTTGGCCTGAAAGAAGGCACTGGCAGAAAAGGTGAAGCAAGGAGATTACTGAGAAGTACAGTGAATGCACAGATTAAGGTATGGGATGGGCAGGCTAGTGCAGATTCTAGATGATAAAGAAGTTTCAGCAAGTACAGAAGAGAGAAAAAGGCAAAGGAGCAATGGAATAACCACAGCAAGGAGGAAGAAAAGCTCTAGCCTGTGAATTTCTTCCTAATTCAAAGGGTGTAGAAGGCCAAAGTCAATCAAACATGGGGGNCCTTGGTAGCTTTCTGAGTTCCCCCCTTACAATTAATTTTCTGAATAAGTTTTGGAAGTGATTTGTTGCATGGTTAAGACTTGAAAAATCTTTGGGCAAAATTGATAACTTTCTTGTTTCTAAAGGGGTGTTATCAACTTAAATCAGAGTACAGCATTATAATCTTGCAACTACTCAGTGCTAGATTGTGACTGTGGCTATACAGGTGTGAATTAATAAACACTCAACAGAGTAAAATATAGAAATGTTTGATACAGATATGCTGTGTCATATATTATCCTGAAAAACTGGGTAAAAGCCTTGGTAGTGCTTCCCTAGCAGAATGTTGAGTACATTTTATGTTGCAAATTTAGCTCTTTGCGGGTGGGTTCTTTCACATAATGTGCAGCCAGCCTTTTAAGGGCCAATCAATGCTTCCCCAACAATGCTAATGGAAAATGTCATTGATTTTTAGTAGGAAATTGTCTGTTAATAGTGAATCCAAATGCATGTGTATAAGCATGTGGGGAGGTATATAGAGAAGAAAGTCCAGTCCCTATGTAGCTGAGTTGCTTCTGTCTGTAGTACACTGGTCTATTTGTGCACCAACCTTCAGTATAAAACCAGAATTGTTAGCTGCTGAAGGAAAAAAAAATTTGTCAGGACACATAAGGTAGCAGAAGTTTCTGCATTTTCACTACCTCTAGAAAAAAACAGTAAAAATTTAGGTTCTGTGTTTAGATGGTAAAAACTAATTTGTGAGGGGAAAAAAAAAATCTAAATTATGAAAACAAAAATGCAAAACAAAACAAAAATCTCTAGAAAACAAGAAAGTTCTAAAACACCACAAGATTATATCTCGGAAACAAGAAATACAAGAAACTAAATAAACTATCTGCTATCTGAAGAGGAATGTTGTTCATGTGCATCTTGGTAGTACACTCATGTTTTCTTTTTTAAAAGTCAAGTATCTGTTCAATGTACTTTTTCCAGAAGAAATTAGAGGCTATTTCCAGCAGTCTCTTCACACTGGGTTGCAGAAAATGGACACATAAATTCCTGCCTTTGGGATTTTGATTTGGGGGAAACCCCTGATTTCTAGGTCAGTTTAAAAGAGGGAAAGAGCAATACAATGACACAAGAATTCAGTGCCCAGTGCAGCATCACCAGTTGAGAAGCTGCTTTAGCAAGAGATGGTCCCACCCTTTTTGCCTTAATCAGGGTGTTGTAATGTGCTGCCTGGAAATGGTGATTTTGCAAATTTCTGTGCCAACTGGGAGCTGCAGTGTAGTCCAAAGGACTTAAAAAGCAAAGCCCAGGTTTGTGTAGTCATTACAGCAGTCACAGATTGAGGAACGATAATGATTTCAATGTATTTACTTTTTTATAGAGCCCTGATACAAAACAAAAGTACATTTCAGAAAGGAGATCCGAAGGAAAATGAGTGCACAGCGGGCACGTGGCTGTGAGCAGAGGTCATGCAGAGTTGCACAGATGTCCAAGTTTGAGTCTAAGGTAGCTTAAGTCCATTTGTAAACCATGGATAGACAGTGTCAAACCACTGGTGATCCCAAATGACATTGGCATATTCCCATACAGAGCACACTTGGATCTTTTAGGGCAAAGATAAACAAACTTGAATTCCACAGAAAGGTCTCTTGTGATGTGATACACAGGGAAAAAAGTGTATGTACCTCAATGTAATATTCAAGAGATGGCCCTTTATTTATTCCAACGTGGAACATTAAGCCTCATTTCTCCATTTACTCATGCACTTGCAAAATTTGTCAGAATTTAAGATTGTGGCGTGTGGAAACATGCAAAGTAGCTGATAGGTTATTTCTGAGTTAAAAAAACCCACAAGCACTACTCTGGTTTTAGACTGTTAAGCACAACCCAATGCAAACAAGCTATGTAACATAAAGTTTGGTTTTTTTTGAAGTGCAGCTTTGAAGTCCAGGACTGACTGCAACAAATTAGTCATCAAATTCATGGAATGAGTTTCTTGCATGATGTGATAATCTCATGTGGAGCCATGTTGGATTTTGGGAACAAAGAATCTAAAAAACTACTTTCTGTGCCACAAACTTGCTCTCTCAAATGATCACCAGGGTCTTGGAAATTGTGACCTTTTTGAACTGGAATTCCATGTTAGAAATTATCTAGAAATTATTGCTGAGAAAAGAGGGAAGAAAGTGTCTTGACAATAAACTGAAGTGCCTTTCTCAAAAGTGATTCTGGTTGTTGTTCTTGTTTGTTGGACTTCTTCTTTGGACAAACCAGATCTCATGCCATCTGTTAATTCTTGTAGAGTGCCTTAGCAGTACTCTTTCAAAAAGTATTTCCTCATCCTGCTTCAAACATCTTGCTAGCATCAAACTGTGATACTGGTATGTCTTTTGGAAGGCCTGCCAAGAATAATAAATATGAAGGGAACCTAAGCTTGATTTGTCTTTATGCCCTAGTCTGTAGACCATGGACTTCCCAACATTCATCTGTCTGGGAAAATGCCATCAGGAGCAGCAATTCCTGCTTCTGTGCCAGTCCATGTGCGTACGTGACAGCACAGGGGCCTCCAGCCTTGTTGGCTCTTCACTTGGCACAAACAGCCAAAACCTTTTTGCTAAACTCTGGATCCAGAGAAGACTTTCCTACTCTCACCTTCTCCAGCATGACCTGCCAAACCTTTGACATGCCTCTTGGCATGCCTACTTCCCTTAATCCAGCCCCAGGTGCCACCTCTGCATTCTGCTCCAGCAGAGCTCCAGAGACTGACACTGACCTCCAAGCTCTTGGTCAGTGTCTCACTTCACACCCAGCTCCCACAAACGAGCTCAGCTCTGTCATCAGCCACTCCAGCTCCTCCTTGCAGCCATGAGAGGCTGCAGGCAGCCATGGCACCACTGCAGCAGTAGCAGTACAGACAGGCTCTCGTGGTATCCACTCACGGTGAGGGCGGTGTCTCTGCCCTCGGCACCCAACATCGAGCTGTGGTTTGTGCCCACGGTGGGGAGGTCTCTCCCACAGTCTCTTAGCCTGCACCTTGCAAGAGTGCTGCCTACAGTCTGTTTTACTGGGTTCTCCTCACCTGCAGACATTTGGGTTTCCTAAATGCCTATGAAGAGAGGTGGCCCTTAGGACAGAAGACAGCGAATATTAAACAACTTTTCAATGAACAGGCTGGCAAGATAAATTGGTAAGACAACTGGCTGCACATCTTGATCTGCATTTCTTAAGAGCCTGATGTCCTGAGAACTCTACCTCAAAAGCAGAATTCCATCAAATAGGGCCTGATTGGGAACACTGGATATTAATCTTAAGTTTTACCTGGTAGTCTTCAATTCCACTTTTTAGCAGCCTTTAAGTCTGAGAAGATACTGGAATGTGGGATTCAGATTGTTTCCTTCACATTTGCAAACTGTTCAAGTTCTTCCCTCCCCTCCCTGGCTCCTGCTGGCACAATGTTATTGTTGTGGTATGAACAACCAATGTGGGATGATAGCAGAAGACTGGTGAGGAGGATTATAAACACGCTGAAGTGACTTGCAGCTGGAGTGTAGAAAAACACATACATCATACTAATTGTTGTTTAGCCTTGTGTGTTTGACAAGTAGAACGTCTGTGTTTAGATAACATAAGCCTGTGAGAGACTTAGAGGCACCCTATCACACATGCTTGAGATTCCTACTCTGCTTCAGCAAAGATCAAAGCACAGTGGTCAAATACCTGTGTGAACCCTGATAAACAGGCAAGGACGGCAGGTTTGGTGATCCTCTAGCACGGACCAAGCTCTGTGGTGCCTGTGTCCCACCTGTGTGCCTCTGCCTGGGTGCTGCTTTGGGGATCCCCTGGTCGGTGAGGTAAGGAAATAAATGTCATCTTTGTGTTTTTGTGGTTCTTGCTGTGTCCTGCCTGTGCTGACTCACACAACCAAGTAGGGAAAATATGTCATTATAGAAAGTAATACATAATCTGATGGGACACAATCTACATAAATTGTGGCCTTGGTCAGATTAGTAAAAAGAAAAATGTGAGGTTTTTGTGTGAGAATTACCCCAGTGAATGCCTGTTGTAGGAGGGTAATGACTATTGCTGTACTACAGGCTAATTCAGACCAGGTTTTGTCTCTAGGCAGCACATGATTTAGTTCATGAAAGTGAAAAATTAGTTCCCTAATGCAGGAGAGTAGGTACTTTATGCAAGTTTATTATTCTAGAGATTCCCTTTGGATTATAGGGACACAAACCATTTGACAGCACCACACAAATTAATCCACACCTGGCAGACCCACACATTTCTCCTCTTTCTTCAGCAAAGATATCCAATTCCAAGAGATTGATTCCATTATTCTGGTGTTTGAGTGGCATTAAGAGATGACTGCAAAGGTGGGTGCAGATTGAATGTGCTCCAGGCTCATTGGGGCACCATCGATATTGTCATTCCTTCAGAAGATCGCGTGAGTAAAAACAGCTCAGTGGCACATAGAAACTCAGGCAGATCAAAGAGCGTGGCATTCAAGAAAGCATCAGTCTCGGTGGCTTGTTCAAAGTCTGCATTTGCTCCTTTATTTCTGCAAATGAATCTATCATAACTTCATTGTTCTGCTGTAGTTCTGAGGGGAGCAAAGTACAAACACCAGTTTTTCTATAAATTTTTGACTTGTTGGATTCTCTGCTGCATCACGGAGGGCCCACTACAATAACATTTTCACCATATTTATAAAGCCTTTCTTGTACATAGGTTTTCTCAGTGTGTCTTACAAAAGCTGAATACTACAGTCCTTCCCATAGTGAGGTCACTGTTGTAGTCACTTTCATTGAAATTTGAGTTGCCATGAAACTGAAAGAAACTTGGTACTTTTGAAATTACCTGATTTCATACAGATTTCACAGAGAGACCATGACAGGGTGGAAAAGCCAGTAGGAGAACAGACTCAGACCCCATGCAGCATAATTGCATCACATTAGAGTAGTGTTCTGAGGAAACCTTTCTACCCAGCACCTTTCTACCCTTTTTCCTCAGCTACAAAGCAGGCTCCTTGTGAGCCAGGGAAGCACATCTGAAGGATCCCTACTAATCCTGAACACTGTTTTGTAGCAAGCCTGTCAGGAATGGGGGCAGCTCTCTGTGGGCCATGCACTTTGCAGAGCTGACAAAACAGATGTTCCTGTCCCTAAATGGTCTTTGTTCAACTCAGTTGTTTTCTCCTCACTGAGAACTGGGAAGCACTAAGCTTCCAGATGGCACAAGAAAAGACCACAGCTCCCTGTGGGATTGGGAAGATCAGGCTAGGTTGAAACAGCCAAGTCAAAGTCTGGAGCAGCACTAGCACCTAATTGAAACTAGCCAGACTAACCAAGTTAAATTTTGGTTACATAATGATTGCTTAAGGTTTCCTTTAAGTCCTGAGAACCTCTTGACTGCTCTGCAGAAAACAAGCCACAGGTAAAATCTGATTACAAGTTAAAGTTAGCTTGCAAGGGAGCTTGGAAAAACAGGAAGAAAGAGGCAGTTGCAGACATCTGTAATGCTGCATCTTGTTTTCTCATGGCTTATCAATGCTGTTTGCTACAGGTACTTTTAAATACTTTAAAATTTGTTGAGTTACAAGACTTATTGATTTTTTTTGACTGTGACCTAGAACAGAAGTAATTCCCTCTGTTGGAAGTATCCTTCCCTTCATAATATCATATCAGGAAAAATTTGTTGTTCAGGGAGCTATTTCAAAGCTGAAGACAGGCTGTGTACAGAATAGAAAACAGTTATTTAAATCCTCTCAAAATGGTTGTAATCAAGTATGTAGGTCAAATGTTCAAGTTGCTTTAAACAGTATAGAAATTGTCCTATCATTTCTTTGTTCTTTGATATGAATTGTATTTAATCTGAAATTATAACTTTCCAAGTGGTGTGAGCAGTGGAACCAGAGGACGCAAAACTTCCAGGCCTCTTCAAGAGGAAGAAATTGGAAAGTAGAAGGAGCTGTGTAAAATGCTTCTGGTGAACAGGGTGTGACTTTAAAGCCTTTGCTTTTCATTCTTGTCCTTAAGCTGACTGCTGTAAGGACTGCTACTACCCATTATCTTCTGTGCCCTTGATTGAACCAGCAGCTAGATTAAGGGTGCCCTGACTGGCAGATGTGTGGAGGCTCTGGGTTAAAACTGAGCAGCAGTAGATGTTATGTTTGCCAATTACCTCTGTCTGCAAGGCTCCAAATCCAGAACTGTGATTTTCCTTCTGGGTTGCTGCAGTTTTGTGTTTAGTGAATTAAGGTAATCTGTGCTGATGGATCCTTGTGGCTGTGCAGCAACCTGCATAATTCAGCAGGTACTTGGTTACCCATTCTAGGAAACTGGTGGGATGTCCAGGCTCTTCCCTTGGTGTTGGAAAAAGCACTCCTGATCCTCCTATGTATACTTCACTCACCTTTTGCCATCTCTAAGGCCTTGTCCCTGCTCAGGCTGTTACCTCCTCAGGGTATCTGCCTGCCACAGACACCCCTTGAGGAAGGTGTGCAGGTAGGGGACACAGGAGCAAACACTGATGGGGCTGGGAGGCCATCTGTCCCCTCTTGCAGAGTGCCTAGGGAAGGAAAATGAGACAAAAATGAGTAAGTGCTGGTCTGCTCTGAGCAGACTATCTGGTATTAAATATTTACAACTGTGCTGATTTGCCAGACACTTAATGGTTCAATATAAAGCTGTTGGACTGTCACTGGGGTCTCTGGATGAAGCTGCCACTTGGTCCAGCACTACTGTGTTGTACCCCTGGTGCTCCTGGATGGCTTTGGCAGTTCTCTCTCATTTCCAGAAACTTGGAGGACGCAGGAAAACATCTCCTGACAGCCTCCCTCAGAAGCCCTGGTGCCATTCAGGGCAGTTGATCCTGTACCAGCCCAAGGAGCCAGTCATTATTTAGCCACTGGCAGCTGTTCTGCTTTGGACAGGCACGAGCAGAAAAGGACCTTTGCTGTGTAGCTGTCACAAACTGGGGGCAAGGCTGTTGGGAGCTAACGACTAGGGTTAAGAATAATACGTATTTTGTCAAAATTTATGGTTCAAAACAGTGTTAGCTGGAAAAATACCAGTTGGAGTAGTCTGTGTTGTTGGGTACTATTGTGGTAATCTATGAGAAGTACTAAATGAAGGTGTACAACTTTTAAAAGGGCTGGTACAGCACTGAGGACAAGGGACCAGGTGAACAGGAGTCGCTGGGAACTCTCTAAGGCTCATCAGCAGTGAAATCCAACCTCCCTCAGAGTAGCTGTTGGATGTGGTGGTGCCCAGTTTCACCAAACAAGCTGAGTCCTGAAAAAATTGGGAATTTAATCTTGTTGTCTGTTCAACATGATGGCAAGCTACCTAATGGAGAGAAGGCCTTGCCAAGCTCCCCTCTTCTGGTAGCTGGGAGTGGTGCCCAGCATAACTTGGGTCAGGGAAGCAGGTTGTCATTATCATGAAAATTTCTTCTCAGCTCTTGAAAAATCAGCATAATCATTCTAAATGCAAGTCATTCTGGAAATATTCTTTGTCTTTTAACAAAAGCAGAAAATGGTATTTATTAGAAGGTAATGCATGTAGTGTAAATATTTCCTAGTGCCCAGTCCCAGCTAAAACAGAAAATCTGTTAATAAATGAAACTGGACAAACCAAAGTCATAAATGCCTCCAACAATTATGTGGTTAGTTGGTAGCTGGAGTGGGCATTTGGAAGGAGTCCAGATAACTGTGAAAATGTATAGGAGGTGATAATCTTTTGAAGTGATGTCAGCTAAAGAGAGAACAGTTCGTGTGGGGCTCTCAGATAGGGTATCTGGGCATGCTTCATGCTTATAGTTTGCCTTGCCTGCCATCCCTACAATTTCTATTTACATGATTCAAAATAAGATATGCATAAGCCAGATAAAGAATAATAGATTAGAAAATAAGCCCTCTGACTTACAGGATGATCTGCAAAGCATAAAATGCAATATCAACAGTAGTTGTTTCCTTGTGCTCTACTTTATGTTAGGTCATGTTTTTAGAAAGAAAGTAGAATTTACTTTGTGTCTCTTTATTTTATAGAGTCTGCTATAATAACTGGCACACTGGTCTAGATGTTTCCCTGATGCCTAGATGTTACCCAGTGTATTAACTTGCTACTTTTGTAAAAAAAAATATGCTCTAAGGGTCAAATAACTTGATTATTTTATTGTGTTTCCAGTAGAGATTTTACTGGGCAGGTTGAGACTGCTCAGCCTTTCCTTCTTACAGGTGGGAGTGGTGGGACTGGGGCTGCTGGAAAGGAGCACAGAAGCAGGGGAGAGGTGCAGGACCTCATGGTGGAGCGTGGCACCACTGGGCCCATTGATGCCAATGCCTCAGGTGTCACCAGTCATGCATCAGGGACACCATGCTCCTCTGTCATATAGCACCCTGCTTTTTCTCCAGGTGATGATTTCTGGTAATGCTGTGAAAAAGAATCACTGTGAAAGCCTCAGAATTGTGCTAGACAGGGCTGTGCTTGTGTGGCTTCTTCTGTCTCCGAGCTAATGTCCTCTGCCTGCTTTGATCTTCCTGATGCAGCCAAACACTGAAGGGTTGTGCTAATGGATCTGCTTTTTTTTTTTTTCCCCTTTCATTGCACGACAGCAGCATTTTTTAGTTCCTGATGACCGCAATGTTTTGCTGCTAGAAACCACTAGAAATCAGTCTTTTATAGAAATATTTAGGTTCTGCATCATTAACAGGAGTGAAAAAGGGGTGACTGTTAGTTGAGATAGGGTTTATAAACAAGCTAATTCCCAGCAAGTTTATTTTTGTTTCCCTAAAACACAGGTGTACAGTCTTTCTGAAGAACCTTAGGCCATACTAACATCTGAGAGTGAGTGTTGTCAACTGTGAGTTTTCCAAACTGGAAGAAAAAGTGAGAGAAAAAGTGCCACAGAACTGAAACACATGCTGAGTTTTTAATGGTGCTGAATAAATTATTTGGCATGTTGTTGGTACACAAGCAGGGAAATGTGTTTGTAGAAATACGTTTGAATTTGTCTGGTTTACCTGCAGTGGAAATGCTTTGTGCAAAGCATTTTATAATCACAAACAGATACTCCAGATTACTAGTGGAACATAACACATGACACTTAGTTTTGCTCTCTACAGCTGTGGGTCAGTCTGTGGAGGTAGTTTTCCTTTCTGTGTTGTCTTTTATATAGTTGGCAGAAAACTAAAATTTTTTAAGCCAAAGGAGAGAGAAGTGAAAAATAGGAAGTCAGAGAGGAGAAAGCAATTTTGTGAGAGGCTCATTTCTGGATGGGCAATTCTCTTACCTTTTTTCATCCTGATTTGTGATCTTTTTCACATTCCTTTCCTTTTAGGATACTTGATGGAGTAGGGCAGGAAGAGTATGGCTTTGCTTCCTGTGCTTTGTGCATGGAAGGCCACTAAAGGAATTCAGTTCATTAGTATTCAAAGAACTAAAAAAACCCATGCATTCAGTTCTCTTAGTTTGAACCTGGAAAAAAAAAAAACAAACAAAACACTAAAAAATAAAAGATAGACCTATGAAGGTGCTTGACATGATTGGAGAGGATTGCCTGTCCATGCTCTCTTGCTTTAAAGTATTTGTCACAGATGGAAGTGTCTGAAAAGGTCTAAGGTAAGCATTCAAGAAAAAAAACCAAAACAAGAATAAGCATTCAAGAATAAAATAATGCTGACATTCTAGGGACAAATGAATATAAAAGGGGCTGGATAAGATAATATGATACTTATGGCACAACTTGTTTGAAAGGATGTTCGTAGTGAGGTAGGGGTTGGCCTCTTCTCCGAGGTAAAAAGTGACAAGAAGAGAGGAAAAACTGCACCAGGGATGGTTTAAATTGGATATTAGGAAAAAATTGTTCACTAAAAAGTTATCAAGCATTGAAACAGGCTCCCCAGGAAAGTGGCTGTGTCACCATCCCTGGAATTGTTCAAAAAATATGTAGACGTGTCATCTACATGGTTTAGCAGTGAAAATGGCAATGCTGTGCTGGAAGCTGGACTTGATGATCTTAGAGGCCTTTTCCAACCTCAATAATTCTATGATTTGTTTCTATGAAATTCTGAGTACTACAGTCTTGATTGCTGCTTCTTCCTTAAACTTAATTTCTGACAGCAAGCTCTCATAGACATGATATTCATGTGAATAATCAGAAGTAAAACTACTGATGGAGCCAAACTCACAGACAAGTTTGATTCTTTCATACCCCCAACAAACATGAAAGACATTGGCATTTTTCTACCTTTTTAATGAAAAGCTTGTGAAAGTACATTTTCACTGCTGTCAGCCTAGTCATGTATCCCAGAGTCTTCAATGAGGTTTTGCTGTCTTCATCAACACCCAGGCATCTGCAGCATTGATTTATCAGCTGTGCCCAGCCTTGCTGGCCATGCCACTGAGAATGGCAGGTTGTCTTTATCACAGAGGACACCTTCCTTAGGCTCCACACTCACATGCCTTTCCTCTTCTGCAGAAGACCTCATTATCCAAGTGATGAATAGAACTGCTTTGTAATGAAAGTCATGGCATGACGTGATTATTTACTAACAGACTGATATTAAGAAACTTCATTATTAAAAATTCATAGCTGTTTCACTTATGACAGTTTTTGAGAGAGGAGTCAGTGAATAATTTATTTGCCATAAGTATTCAGCTTATCCTTATCTGACGTTTTTGTGCAATGTTTGTTCTTGAAAATTTGTGAAAAAAACCAACAAAAACAACAACAGAAAAAAACCCCTCACCTAAATAAAATTACTCTCTTAACCAGAATAAGACTGCCCACTCACTTTGTCCAGTTTTCACTACAGGAGCATATATAGTTCATGCCAGTGGAGTTTGTACTAGCAGAAGTAGTTGTGTGTCTGTATTTGGAGGCTTTGCTCCCATAAGAGCTCAAGTAAAACCCTTTAAAGTGTGGATTAAGTGAAGAGCTTTATTTTGGGAACAGTTCTTTTATGACCACTGTGATATTATTGAACTATCATAAAGATATACTGTCAGGGTTTGTTTAGTTTTCTTTTTTCAAAGTGTTTTCCACTTCAGTTGGGTTTCTAAATTTCTAGTCAAGATACTTGTTATAGGTGAGGATCTCTCTGAAGTGAAATGTATGCGCTGAAATGCTTATTCTGCCTTCCCTAGACCAAGGCTTACTTCATAATGCCAAGCAATGACTATTCTGTTTTGAAAAGCACATTTTACCTTTGGCAAGTACAAACCAATGAGTCGCGAGTTAGTTTTAAGTTCAGCAAAGATCAGGTGCCAGATGCTCCATCTATGCGGAAGCATGCATCAATTTTATGTGAGATGTTATTTTCTGAGATCCCACAGTGGTTGCAAAGAGCTGTGTCATCTTTTCTTCCTTTGGCTAAAATGAGACAGGCAGGATATTCCATTAATATGAAAGTACTGTGGCATTATTGGAGATATGTGCTGAATATTTTCAGTGGATATCTAGAATAACTATTTTGTATAAATTACCTGTGTTGTTTTCCATTAAATGTCTTTTGATCAATAATCTGCCATGTGTGCAAGATGTGTATTTATCTTGGTCTGCACAAGAATGGACCCATGTCAGTGAGAGACTCTGGCAGCTCTCTTGGGGAAGACAAGCACAGAGATTGCTCTCTAAGATTGTGAAGCCCCCTTAATGAAAGGGCCTGTATTGTTCCATGGTTTCCTACTAAATATAAACAAGGGGTAGTGTATACATAATTAATCTCATCAGGGTTCCTTAGTATTTTCATAATAGAAAAATGAGTTACAATTACCCTTCACATCAAGGTGAGCTCATAATTTCTATGTGCACTAGCAGATATAAGATTTAAATAAAAAAAAAAAGAAAAAGAACCTTGTGGCTATAAAGTACAATGCCAATGTCACAGTAATTTCTGGATGCACATGAAATCTCATAATAAGAAATTTTCAAAGAAACAGCCATCTGATTTCATGTAATTTGGAAACAAGGAACAAAATTTACTTTGGTGTAACTTTAGGGCATAGGAACAGGAAAGGACACAGAGAAATCATCTAATCCATTCTCTGCTCTAACCAGGAGCCTTCATCATTCTGGACAGATGTTTGTCTACGTTCTCAGTCAGTGTGTCCACTACTTCACTGCACTTTCAGCCTACATTGCATCTGTGGTTGCTCTTATTGTCAGGCATGAGTTCCTTTCAGGTCATGAGCTCTCTGCTTTGATGCACAAGGTGTTTGTCCAGAGGACCTGATAGCTGCTCCACAACCAGTAGCACTAACATCAGCAACATGGTGGCTGCTGAGATGTGTGTAGCACAGCCTGACGGGATCAGAGGCAGCTTCTATGCAATGGAGGCTTAATTTCAGTACATTTGCTTGAGAAACATGGTTGTTTTTTTTTTGGTTTTTTTTTTGTTTGGGTTTTTGTTTGGTTTTTTGTTGTTGTTGTTGTTGTTGGTTTTGGGTTTTTTTGGTTTTTGTTTTTTTTTTTTTTTTTTTGGTGGGCCTTCTCTTTGGGGTGGAGATTTAAGAGTAGAGATGCCCGGTTATATTGAAACCTACTAGGGACAGTTAGCACACAAGACTAGACAGATCTGTGTTATTTTCCATTAAATGGAAAACATTTTTGAGGTAAGGGATACCAATTCCAGATGGAATAAAAAGCAGTTTACTAGAAGGAAGAATTTAAGTCATGGCAGGGTTTCTGTTAATATGGATTTGAGCAAGTGTCTGTTTTTAATTGTCTTTAGCAAAGCTAACAATCAGAAGCTACTTCTCTAAAGCAGGATTTGAGAGTTGTCCAATAAATAGTGCATGAAACACAATCACTCTCTTATGTTCTTGCAGAGAATAACAATTCTCAACTGGTTATAGAGGTATATCAGTCTTGGTCACAAGAAATACCAGTCAAAATTTTTCTTAACTGTAACCAAGGTAACTAGAGAGCAGTTCAGAATGATGAGCCCAGAGGCTGAGTATCAGGCTCTACCCAAGTGAAGGGTAAACAAGAGATCATGCTGAATAACAGCATAACTCATTTCAGAACACAGTAGATCTCTTAATATCTCTTAAGGCAAAATATATTCAACTTGATATGACAATGTGTGAGTTTTCAATCATATCCATTCAATTCCCCTGAAGTTAGTGGAATATACAGACACCAGAGGCAGAAGTGGTTTATTTTTGAACCTCAAACCTTTGCACCTTTCCAATTAGCTATGTTGTCTGGAGCTCTTGTATTTTTCCAGCTTTCCTTAAAAACAACTGCATGTACCAAATATTAAGGAAGTAAAGAAAATGTGAGGAGGTATTAGAATACAGTACTTTCAAACACGTCAGCAAATACTGGGAACTGTTCCCAGATATGGTCTGAGAGGAAAAATGGTTGATTGAATTTGGAGTTTTCCAAAACATCTGCTGCTTTGATGACCCAAATGGAACAGTAGAAAAAGAATTATCTCAAATTTGTAGTTCAAGAAAATAACCCTCTTTTTTCTAAATAGAAAAAGGCATATTTTTTCCTTATTGTAAGAGAAATGTATGAGTGGGAACATCAGTTTTGATATGGATTATTTGGTTACTGCGATTGTGTCACTGTTGACATAACATAGAATTCAGCCACCTTGCAGCTCTAAAGTGGCCTTTCTTCTGCTGTACAGTGAGGATTTTTTCTTCTGTTACTGTGTTGTTGTTTCTGTTGGGTCTTTTTAGGAACGTGCAGGACTGGCTGTTATTGATACCTCCTGACAGCTGTTGAAATCACCAAGTGCAAGCCTTTGGGTTTGTAAGTTACACCAAGACTGCACCAGCTGCTATGACAGTTTCTTCATTGCAGGTGTCAGCTATTCCACTGCACTGCATTTGTCTGTGGCTTGCCAACATAATTTTTGAGGCTGTCAGGATCTGTAGTAACCACCTTCTGTAACAAGAGCATCTATCAACTTGGTGAAAGTGCTATCCTGTAAGAAAGAAAGATGACATACATCATTTTCTGAAAGCATATGCAAATGCTCTGAACCATTGCCACCAGCACACTTGAACTAGCCTCAACCTGCCCGAGGGATGAAGGGGAAGGGCTTCTAATGCTGTTTTGAAATACAGACCAGGGCTTTTTTGGTGCACTTGATTTTATTAATTTTTCCCCAACTCCTTTACACACTGCACCAAGTAAGTCACATGGTTTATTATTTTAGACTTGGAAAAGAAGTCAGCTGAGTAGTCTGAAATGTTGGGACCTTGCAGACCTTGGCAAGCAGCTTGCAGCAACAGAGTGAGTGTGCTCTTGCATGGAGGCTTCCTCACCCAGAACAACCAGGTCTTCCCCGGTTGCTGCTTGTCCTCATTGTCCAATTGTGAGAAAAGACATCCTTTATTCACAGTGCACATTTGAACCCTTGGGGACAGTTACTGGAAATTTTGTAGAGGTTATATATTTGCTTTCCTGAGAGCTGTTGTGATCATTCCAGAGCACTGCAGAATGATGTGATGTAAACACACACAGACTGAGCGACTCAGCTTGTCAAAAACTCATTTAAATATAAATGCATAAAATAGGAAAAAAAACCCAACCCAAACTGGAATATGTACGTGCTAAAAGCCCTTTTTGTGATTGCTGAATCTATAGCGTTACTGACATTTCATTGTAGCTGAGGGATTACGGAGGAAGAGCTTCCCAGCTTTCCTTAAGTTTAATCCTTGCGTGACATGTTTGTTAAATAGAATCCCCACGTTACCAGTCTGGATTGGACTTGGTGCTACACCATGTGTACACTTGCCACAAATGGAAGGTAGGGAATCCTAGGGTGAGGTGAGGAGATGCAGTCTCTGTTACTTCAAGTTTCTTCCTTCATAAATTCGTTGCTTTTGTGCCTAATTTGGAATCTTTTCACAAATTTTAAAGGCTGTAGCAGTTCTACCTTTGTGCTGCATGCTTCAGCTAAGGTGCTTCTGTAGGAAGTTCATTTGGTGCCGCTGGTCTGCAGCGTGCTCTCTTCGTAAGGAGGCACTGGGTCTGGAGAGAGCTCAATGTGAGCCTCTTCCATGGAAGTCTTCATGGTGGCCTCCTCGTATGACGGAGGCAAACACACGGAGAGGAATGTGGCATCAGGGAGCAGCGTCGAGTAGTGGAAGCTCTGTTCGCTGCTCCAGGGCAGCGCAGAAAGGAAATTGGACACGTCATGCTCAGGCAGGACCTCGGGAAGGTCGATGCTGAAGATCTGCCCCTGCTGAGCGGGGCGCTGGCAACGGCGGTACAGGAAGAGCAGCAGGAATGCCAGGAAGAGCATCATGGTGGCAGGCAATATGATACACAGAAACGGTTCTATGTCGTCTTTGGTTGAGCTTGTCTGTTGTCTGCTCTGTAACCAAAGCAAACAGGAAGAGTGTTGGATTCTTGGAGATCTCTTAATCAGAGGGAAAAACCGCATTCCCTATCTCTGCCTTGTGACATAGCAGTTGCTTTTCCAAATGTCTTTCTCTCTGCACCAGTATAAATCAAGCAGTATGTTTTGCAGACTCATGAATTCTATTTACTGGCCAATTAAAGCCAATTACAACCAGAGACAAAAAACTCCAGAAAAGTTGCAAATAGTGTTGGATTTCTAGAAAACCCTGTCTCCAATGGGGAAAAAACCCTAAAAGCCTGGACGTATATGCAATTTTGTATGACATTTTATTACGCTTGGATAATAGCGGGACCAGTCAGCTTTGAGGAGACTGGTCAAGCTTTTAAAATTTGGGAGAACATTGAATTGCAGATGAATAAGGCTGGTGATCCATCATCTGGTGTTGCTTCTTTGTGTTCGGAAAACGGTTTAAAGAACAAATATTACAAAGACTAGCCCTTTCAAACAGGGGCCACCGCCTACAATACCTGCTCTTTGGGTTGTTCTAACCTCACAGGCCAGTTCCAAATAAAACACAGTGTTTTTGTTGGACAGGACAACTTGGACTGAACCTCTTGATCTTGCTCTGCCAATGATCGAAGAATCATTTTTTCCTGTTTAGAACTATAGAAAAAGAACTTCTGGTGTAAGAGAAGTAACAGTTGTGACTGCTGTGTCAGCTTTGTTTTTGCAAAATGTAACACAAAAGACCTCTATCCCACGGCTTTTGAATTGTGATGTAACGTTAACTGGAGTAATAAGCTATAAGAAAAACCAACAAAGCCATTTGTGCTCTTGTGTTGTATTAGCTTTAGTTTTAAAATTTAGTATATCTTGTTTCCAGTCTGACTCCATCTTCTAATAATTGGGTCTCATTCAGAGTTTAGCCTAGGGCAGAAGGAAAACCCAAACCCTACAATGCTGTTTATCAAGTCGTTCCCTTTGTAGGCTCTTGACTAATGCTGTGAGGTGGCTTTTTCACATTTGCATGGTGAGACTAAACAGGTCAATGGACCAGATTTCCTTTATTTTGGGTGAAGGTGCCCATTCAGGCTAAGAGAACTTAAGTGATTCTTTCCTCAAAGGGTTTGGAAGCAGGGGTGCAAACTGGCCGTTTGCAGCAACGGCTTAGTGAAAAGAACAGCATCTTCTTTTTAGTCTACAAAAAGTTTCTCTTCTTATTCTTCCAGGAATCACAGTCATTCTTCTAGCTACAAAATCACACTGTAACCTACATTCAACTGGTTATCTACCAGTCATTTGTAATCTCTTTGTTTTGTTGTCATATTATGAAATCATTATTATGTGTTCATGCCTGAGAAAAATAAAGTAAATAGGCATTGACTCCTAACAAATGGTGTAGGGAAGGTTACTGCTTTTCTATTTTTTCCCTAAGGTATTGTGGGTCTGAAGCTAAATGCATTAAAATAATTTAAAAACACACTGAAATCTTAGCAGATTAGCTATTAAGCTATTTTTCCCCAATGGTCTTTTACCCCCAAAAATGCATGTTAAAAAACTATTTTAGATTTATTGATACTTTTTATTAAAGAATTTCTGGCTGTACAAGCTGTTGTCTGACCATTCAATGAGTGACAGGAAAGAGCAGAATTGGAAGAAATTGTTTCAGCCGTTCTTCCAATGCAGACATTAAATAATTTCTTAAAAATTAGGGGATTTTTAAAAAAGTTTTTTAATGCTTTTTTAGTGTGTTTTACGAGGTGCATAAAACTTCAAGAGAAAATGAGAAAAAAGCATTCAATATTATGTTAGTGCTCTGTGTATGTGGAGACTCACTGACACTGATATGTTACCGATACTCTTAGAGTAAATATTGAGAAGAGCTGAGCTTATAATGGACAGCATTATTCCTGGTCAGTGAAGAGCTTATTTTTAAAATCCAAGTCTAAGTTTTGGGTTTAATTTGTAGGGAGCAGGCTTTCATCCAGTTTAAGTGTTGGTCTTAGGATCTGAGTTGTACAGTATTCTGGTGGTTTGTGAGGACAGAGCGAGATTGTTTCCTACATGAGATCAGTAAAAGGTATATAAAGCCCCAATTATCATTTAAACTCAGTGCAGCTTCCCTATAAATTTCACTGCAGTGATATTTGCATGTTAAATAATGGCCAAAGACAGTGTATCCTTCACGTGCTGGTGGAAGCACAGGCAAGAATTAGGGCTGTAAGACAAGGCCTTGTACAAACACTGGACTCCAGAAGAGAAGGAAAGGTTAGGCTTGATGGAAGGAATTAACAAATGGTCTTGGGTCTCAGGGAAATATGCTTTGCTCCAAAGCCTTGATTGGAACCCAGAGGTTTTGGGCCTTGCAATGAAGTACCTATTAAGAGAAATGTGCGAAATATATTATTGTTGGAGGGCATGGTTTACATCTAATGGTAAAAAAATGGAAGGACTGCAACTATTTGTAGTATGAGCTAGCTCAGATGGCAACAGTCTGTGAAGTAGCCACAAAAGGACACCTTAGGGTATCAGTGGGTTACTGGCCTGAAAACTCTTCTTGTTTAAAGGCTCTCAAAGAATAACTTATAGCAGTACTTCTAAAATTGCAAAATCAAGCTCTCAAGCCTGAATAACTGCTAGCATTTTTGAAATCTGCAAAATCCTTCATTTCCTCTGCAACACATATAATTTTTAATAACATTATTGTGCACAAAGTGCCTCCTCAGGGTTGTGATGGATTGCTTAGGGAAGGAGATGAACACCACAGTACATCAGGGTACTGTGTTGCAGGGTGTGTAGGGTATGCAATGACTGAGTCAGAAGACTGTGGGAAGAGAGAGGACTGCCTCCTTGTGTGGTAAAGCAAGTGTTCTCCTGGGGAGCTGTACTCCTGTTTCTGCTACCAAATGCCCTAGAGAAGGGGCAAGACAGATCAGTAGAGGTGTTTCTTGTGGGTTACTCATTGGTTATGCCTCATTTTGAGTGCCTGGGTTGAGATCTTTGGGTATGGTCTGCAAAAATTCTGCATCTGTATCGCTGTCTCTGGAGGTGACAAGGCAGTGCCCTGAAACTGCGAGTACTGTATTGCACTGTGGGATCTGGCCAAAAATTGCATAGGTTATTACAAAGCAGCCCATGTTCTCTTGTACTCTGTAAAGAGGTCAGGTGATTGGACAGGATTTTCACTGCAGACCCCTTCCAACTGAACTACTCCTATTTCATCCTATTCTATTTCAAAATCACCACAATAACCTGTGCCTGGTGGCTACCTATTCAGTAATGTGTACAAAAGAAGATATAATAAGTTTGTTTCATTTGTTCTTTTGTTTCACAACTACTGTATAGTTGTGGAAGAACAGTAAATGTGTTTTACTATGATCTGCAAATTAGTTGCATGTAAAGCAGATAGGATTAAGAATTAGGCAATATTATAGAATTATAAAATACGCTGAGTTAGAAGGGACTCATCAGGATCGTTGAGCCCAACTCCTGGCCCTGTGCAGGACACCCCAAAGGCCACACCATGTGCCTTTGAACATTGTCCAAACGATTTTTGAAATCTGTCAGGCTTGGTGCTGTGACCACTGCCCTGGGGAGCCTGTTCCAATGCCCAACCACCCTCTGAGTTTTCCTTATATCTAACCTAAACCTCCCCTGACTGAACTTCATGCTTTTTCTGCATGCTAACAGGCGACAATAAAGACTGGTTTTCCTCAGACTGTGTTCCAGAGAGTTCATAGCTGTTTAAACACAGCTAATGTTAAGACTTTCCTATCTGGCTGAAGTAATTTGTAGGCTACTTGGCATATTATTTGAGCTGAAATAGTTTTTTAGAACTACTGCCCCACAGATGCCTGGAACCCGAACATGGAGTTATATAAATCCATTTTGATGCTGCCTCCTGCCAAACATTACATAGACTGATTTTACTTTGAGATGTAGTTCCAAAAGGACAATGATGGACTTCTTGTATGTATATCAGTATAAATATATTAACTGTATTAGGAGAAAATTGATCTCTCTTTTTCTATGTCCTGCAACGACTGCCTAAAGGGCTGCTGAAAAATGTTGCAGAGATCTTGACATAAAGACTTGTAAAATCTAATAGGCATTTAAAAAATTACACTAAAAATAGGAATAATTTTAATACAATGACTCAAAAGTCACTTAAAAAAATCTGAAAGTCTAAACTAAAACTTTTTCTAAACTGACCTAAAACTACTGCAGCTGAAGCTCTAAGACTAGAAAAATAACCTGTGTATAGGTATCAGGTTAGCTGCCAGAACCAGAAAATAAAATCTTCTAGATATCAAACTCAATCTTCATTAACTGAAAGTAATACGGCTGCAGAACATATTCAAGGTAAAATTCTCTACTTTTTACATCTGTATGTTTTACATCTGAAAGTTTCCACACCAGGCATATGAAGTGACTGACAGAATTATTAATTGGCTGGTTTTGTTTGATGCTGCTTCATTGGAGATCAGCGTGCTCTGCCTGTGTCATCACAAGCATCTATTGTCAGGTTTGTAAGTGACAAAAGTAAGGATCTGACTTCCAGCATGAAATAAGTTATTCTGTTAATAAACAGACACATAAATATGGGAAAATAACCATTTTAAAATAGAGAAAGGCAGAAAAGAGCATAGAAGTAAAAGGGATCATATTTCTAAAAAGTCCTGTTTTCCCAGAACTGATTCTTAGTAGGATAGTTTGGGCATTGTTTATTCTCCTCCCTTCATTTATATATTTTAGGGACTGAAGCAGAGGGTCAGTTTTCCCCAGCCACTGAGCACGTACTGGGAGGAGTAAAGCCTTTCATGAGTAATCTGTCTGCCTATGTTTTTTTAACATGCTGAGCATGTACAGTTGCCAGCTTACAGATTATGTGACCCATATCAGTTAAGATGAGCTTTTGCTTGTGCCTGTTGATAAAGGAATGAAAGGCAGAGTGTGGCTGAGTTGTGTGGTATATCCACGACGAGTAAAGGAATGGGCTTGGAGCTGAGCTATGTGTCTAGACAAACGAGGGGGAGTACCTGCCTTGGGAGGGAATGACCTCATAAGGCAAAACATGGGGTTAAGGGAAGCTTTTGTGTGAGGATAGAAAAATGAAAGTTTATTTTGCTTACTGAAATTCCCATTGAAGTGATTGAGTTGTGCTAAGATTTATTATATTCTTAATGATTTGCTAGCATACTTGGAAGTCCATTAAAATTATTTTTGTTAATATAGCCCATTTTTATTCTAATATCTTTTGAAGTTGAGTCAGGAAAACGATACTTCTGAAGTGTTTTAAGTGGATTTGGAACAAAGTCTGCTTTGAAGTCATTAGGGTGTGGTCCCCCCATAGGTTCTTTTCCAAGCTCTATCCTGCTTGAAGATGATTCATTACTGCTTGTAAAAAGCAAAAACATGTAACTCTGGCAAATAGAAAAACATTTTTGTGTGGTTTTGTGTGCATTAGTAATGACATGTAATTTAGAAGTGAGCCTGGATTTACACAGAATTTTCAAATACTTGTTGGAATGTGACTCTAGTGATGCTGTTTGTTTCTCACTGTCAGATAAAAGCAGTTTCGAGGTGTGAAGACATTGCCATTGCTATTCTAACTCTGGAAATGTTACCAGTGCGGCATACTTTGTTAAAATCGTGGTGACATTTGAATACTACTTTTTGTCCTGTTTTGACACTCACACACTCTTACCCCCATTTACTTTGCAACAGTACACTTCATCTATATCAGCTGAGTACCGTGGCTAGTTCATTTGCTAATGCAACATGCTTCAGATATTTACTGAGGGAGTACGTGCACCTTAAATTATTATTTTTTGATCAGAGAAACCCTTTTGCTGTATCCCAGACAAAGCCAGAAAGCAGGCTGTGTTTTCATCTCTGGGGGCTACTTCCCTCCCCCCACTGGGCTGCGTGTGATCCTCTCTGGCAGAAGTAATCAGCGCACAGCTTAGGGAACAAGAGTTCATTGCTGCCCGCGACTGACTCGCAACATCTGCAGAAAGGCTTCACGGGACCAGATGCAAAGCGTAAACACGCCTTTAACAGAAAGGAAACCAAGGATGCCTTGTGCTTAAAAGAAGAAATTAAACTTCCTTACCTGCCACCCCAGCAAAATTTTTCCATCTAATGTTTTCCTCTTCCACAAATGTGTTTAAAAAGACTTAAGAGCAATAAAGAAATGCTCCGACTCCATGTAATTGATCAGTGCTGCTTTGATACGTCCCAATACTCAGGGATTTACTCTGAGCTGTACACTGAGGCGTTACACAGACATACACACACATGCAAAGTCAAAGGACATGCCACAGAGATGAGCAGCGGGGTACAGACCTGAAGCTCTGTTTCCAGAAGTGGCCCACCTGGTTCACTGTTTAGCCAGTCATAGTTTCCCCTGTCAGCATGTCCAAAATCTTTCAAGCTGCTGCCCAAGAGCCACCTCATGCTTTCATTAACCTGGTCTTCTGTCTTCGTGCCTCCACCTTGCTTCGCTGCTTGCAACCGCGTCTCCGCCTCCCAGCCCTGACCCAGCCGGGCTGCTCGCAGCTAATGATCCCTCTTAAACGACATCCCCTTCACAGCAGAAAAGAAAAAAAAGAGTTAGACACCCCTTCGTCGTCAGGAAGCAAATAGATCTCAGAGCCTCTCTCCACTTCCAACTCAATCTCTCTGGATTTGCTTCGGTGGCCTACATTACCAGCAAAGCTGGCATCAGGTATCTGGGAGCTGGGGCTGATAGCACTCTGATTGGAGCACTCCCTGCATTAGGATTATTAAAAGGGGAATTTGCATGTGAATCTAAGCCCACATGGTCATGACTCCATGTGGATAAATAACACTCTATATTTAGTTATCTAATAAACACTATTTCCAACAAAATAAAATAAATAAAACCCATGCTTCTATGTTGAGAGTGAAAGGGTACCTGAGGTTCCCCCCTCAGTTACACAGCACAAGGTGGAACCACAATCCAGGCAGGTTTTTGTTCCCTGTTGCTGAAACATACAGAAAAGAAAAGTGTTTTCTGAGTAGAGAGGCAAGGACACAAGGCTAAATGCTGTACTGAATTATTTAGCAGTGTTAGGATGTAGATGTTAATGATAAATCCAGAGAGAGAGCTCTGCCAGGAACGCTTTGGTCACTGTGGGAGTGTATGATTTCTTCTGGTAAGAACGAGTTGTCAGTTCAGTTAAATCAGGTTAACAGCTTCCTAGGCTACTCGTTAAATGGCAATTGTTTCCAGTGAGAAGACTCTGTTTATCCACAAAAACAAACATGAACTTATTTCACTGATGTGTGCTAACTTCTGAAGAGAGGGCTCTTTAACCTGAGTTAAACCTTGATTCAATCTGCAACTTGTGCTGCAAAGCTGCAGGTGTCTTTTGCTGCCTTGCTGTGGGCAGAGGGAAAGGCTGTTGCTAAATGTCCCTTTCAACTCTGCAACTGTTCAACTGTGCAAGCATTGCTATGATTTCTCAAGGCTTATCTGTCCGAGCAGAATTGCATTTAGGACCGATGATAGAAATTGGGGTTAGAATCTTAACCTCTTATTTCTTGCTTGGACTTTTTTCATCAACTCTTCTTTTAGTTCATGGCTCCCAGAAAACTGCAGGTGTAGTTGACAGTGGCAGGCTCTTCTACTGCAGCTCCAGCAGTGGCAGCCAGCGGTTACAGCACTTGCCATTTCTAGTGGGAGGACCCTGCAAGAACCTGTTCCAAAACTGATCCCTGTGTCTGCAGCTTGCAGGAAGGATTCACCCTGCAGGTGAGCCATGGCTGTGGGGAAGAGAGGTGGTAGTTTGGTAAATATATCCTGTTTTGTTACTGAATTTGCTAGGTGAGCAGTGGACAGGGAACAGCAATATTGCATGAAGGGCTGGTCTTGCTGCTGAAGCAGCCACATTACTGTTGGAAGCTGAACTCTTGCTTCTGCAGAGGCAGTCCTGTGTGAAGCTACAAATCTCACCTCAGCAAAGCCTTTGCATGCTTCTGAGAAGGCTCCTCCTTTCCTCAATGCCTCACTCGTTGGAAAGCGCTTTCAGAAGTGGTGAGTATGTCCAACCACCAGGACCGGGGCAGTTACACTGTGGCTTAAAATGTCCACTGAGAAGCCAGGTCCTAAACATGGATTAACAGGTCACAGGTCAAAATAGTAAAATATTTCTCTTGATGTCTCAACACCTTGTAAAAAAGCAAGAATAATGACCATCTTTCCCAAACTACTGTTAATAAAATTAATTCCTTAAGGAGCCTTGAGACTGTGTAGCTTAAATCTACAATCTCACATGCAAGCAGGAAACATTCATATACCATCTTAATTGAGTACTTAGTGCAGCCCCTAAGATTATTGATGCTATTTTTAAAAGCTTGCTATAAATTTGCCTTGGGACTGTGCATGAATAATGAGGAGAAGTAAAAAAATAAGTCCACTTACAGAGTAAACACCTGTTTGGCATCCTGAGTAAACAGTTTCTGTCCATTCCCTTCTCATAGTTGATGAATTCTAGCCAAAAAAAATAAGGTGTGTACTTTTATGACTCACTGACCTGATTTGTCAAGTGCTGCTTTGAATACTTGACCTCTGGAAAGTGTATAAGAATGATTTAACTTTGTAGAGCTGAGGCCGAATGGGAATTTGGGGAAATGCAGTGCCTTTTGTCAGGCAGGTAATTAGAATATAGAGTAATGATTGCCCCTCTGGCTTTTTATATCATCAGTGGAGCCAGCAGCAAGATTAGTGAGCGAGATTGGGATACTCTCTTTCTGCTGTCAGGGGTCAGGTGTCCATTTGCTGCACTGCCTTTGTAGAGCAGAACTGCTCTTGTGCAGAACTGAGACAGAGCCATTCAGGACTGGGTTTGTGATGGCAAATCGGTTGCAGATTTCTGCCAGCCCTGTGGGGTTCACAGACACTTATTTTTCCTTCTCACATGGAGTTCATAAATACCATTGTAGCTTGAGGCATGCTGTAATGTGAAAGCTGGGGCAAAGAGGCTCATCCTTAATTCCAAGCCCTTGGCCAGATGTCAGGCTTGCCACTTTGAAGTGTGGGTTGGGTTCAGAGATCACCAGATCTTGACATGGGCAAAATGTCCTACCCTTCTCCTCCACTGGCTTTGTTCTTTGAAATAGCTTGATCTAGAAGTTGCCAGGTCAAACAATCTGGAGAAAATAACTGACATGGAATGGTACCACTGACTGATTCAAGTTTGGCACAGGTTTGTGAAACAATGGCAACATGATGTTTTTAACTGAGGCAGTGCTGGTATTATCACTTCCAGTGCCCTAGCAGAGAAGCAGGGAGAGACTTTCTGAAGGAGGCACTGCAGAAAATAGGCACCTCCACTGTCCTCAGTTTGAAGCTCAAACTGTGTCATAAATTATTAATCTCTCTGATTTGCTGAGATGTTTGAGGCTTGCAGTGTAATTCTAGGCTATATTGCCACCAATATTGGTAGGGAATACAATATCCACAGTGCCTTAGACAACCTTTCGATTTTCTTGGTACTTTCTTCCCCCAGTTTCTTTTACTGCTGCCCACAGGTGGTGGTGAAACTTCCCTGACTGAATGACTGTGATGCTGTGAGGGACGGTATGAGGGTTAAACTGAACAATGCAAAACTAGCATTTTAGTGGGTGAGGTGTTCTACTGTAAGCAGTCCTGTGTTGGCAGGTGTAGATTCACCAGAAGAAATGGTGGGACAGGATTACTTTTGCCTATAACTAGCAGGCAGGTGCTTCTGTGTCCTTCAGGTGGGAGTGGTGTTAGTTTCTGTCCATTCCCTTCTCACTTGGGTAATTAAGCAATTCTGTTTTGTACTTTTTTTCTTGATACATTTTCATTATATTGAGATTTTAGCTTTACTCTTTTTTTTTACTTTTTTTTTCTTTTTTAATTATCAATACTTTTTTTTTTTTTTTCTTTTTTCTTAAACAAAGCACCTTCTGAAGAGCGTTCTCCTCTCCCCACCGAACTAAACCCACTGTTACTTCAAAGGATAGACAGAAGCTGCATAGCTCTGCCACAGCAGTTCTGGAGAGCAGTGTTTGAGGACAGGGTGGACATACTCACAGTCTGTAAAAACAGAGGCAGGGAGACCCTGCTACAAAATGTGTGCACACTGTCGCTGTCCCTCGGAGTAGGGAGCAGCAGGAGGTACTGCTGAGGTATTGATCCCAGATCCCCGTGCTGCAGATGGGTAGCTGAAAACAAAGTTATCAGAGAGAGTGCCAGGGAGAGAACTCAGGCTGCTCCTACAGAATGTCCCTCGAAATTCTGTGAGTGAGATAACACCTGAAAAGCTCTGTGGTCATGGCAAGTGCTGGTGGCTGAGCAGTATCCATCTGATGGAGAGATAGATAGCTCTGTCTATAGCTATGGGGTTTTATTAGGTACTTTTTTTGTAATTTCTGTCAATCTAGGTTTGGTCCCCTTAATTTACATTTGGTCATCCTCACCCTGAATTCTTGTTTTCTCTTATTTAAGAGAAAAATCTTCCACTCTATTTGAGAGTGCTTATCTGCCAGGACACACTGTATGGTACTTCATTCCTGTTTAGCCAAAATATAGAAACTATTTGTTTTAGTGGGAAGGGAGTGAGGGGGAGTTTGGTGTTGTGGTTGGGTTTTTAGTGATTTGGGTTTTTTACAGTGTTTCTGAAGGGCCAGCTGACCGCATTATGCTTTGGGTTGCATTTGCTTTTAGAAGTGTTGCCATAAGCTTAGTGAGAAATTAAGCATTTTGCTACTTTATAAGGATGATATTCTAAAAAGAAATGGTGGCTGCAGTCAGGTTGAGCTCCACACCCTCCCTTTTGTACACTTTCATCAATAATATTGTTGATTTTCTTATCTCATTGCTGTTTCAGTAAATAGTTCTTATCTCAACCCATGATCTTTGCCTTTTGTGGCTCCAATTCTCCTCTCAAATCCTCTGAGAGGGAAGAAGGGGAAAAGAGGGTGGGTGAGCAAGTGGTGTGTAGTTTGGAGTTTCAGTGGGAAACACTAAACTGGGGAGTACCATTCCTAAACCATGACACCAATATAAGGAAATAAACTTCTAAGGAGAAATATGAATGTGTGGCTAACCCTCAGGTGAGCTTTTAAAAGTAAACTTTTAAGATTTACCTTATTGTTCATTGTATTTGATGTTGCTTACCCTGGTAGTTGACCTTGTATAGTGCTGACCTTGTATAGTGCTGTATAGATATGGAACTCTCAACATATCTGCTGTCTTGTGTTCAATTTTTTGTTCAAACTGATGCAATTTTCTGCTAGAATATTGTGAATCCCTGAATGAAATCTCTTGAGACTGTATCCAAGTCTCTGTGCCACTACTTGTTGCTAACACGTAGATTTTATACAAATGAATGATCATATCTTTATATAGCCTGATTTGGTTGGTATCATCTGCTGCCAAAAATCTCTAGATTTCAAAGGAATTATTCTTTCTGAGATTGTTGCTTAGAACCCATGTCAGGAGAGCGCTGTTGGGAAGCAATAGCTCTTCTAGGTTCTAAAACTAGCTCAGTTCTTCATCAGAGTGGAAAAAATGCAAATTAACTTATAAGTCCTTTGTCATCCCTTTAAAGCCAGTTGCTGCTCCAGGGCAGAGCTGTAGTTATCAACATACCCTCTTACAGGTTATTGTCGCTGATTACAGGCTTGGAGAGGCCCTGATATTGCCCATCATTAACAAGGTAAAATGCTGGAAACTTTTGAAAAATCATGATGTACTTTTTCAGTGTTTTACTCAGTTGTTGAGGTCTTTGGCCTTCTGGACAGGAGGGAAACTGTCTGTGGATTTCTGAATCCATATCAACTGTATTATTTAACAGAACATCAACTGAGAGGCTTTGAGTAATTTTGTACTGTTTCGCTTGAAATAAAACACATTTCGTACACAGTTCCAAATCAGACCTCACATCCTGAAGTTTAATCTCCTGATTCAAATCTAAAGATTTCTACTTCAAACTTATGGAAAAGAGACAGCCTCCTGCAACCTGTAGAATAAAATTTGCTATGGAAATGAAATGTAATAAGAAAATCTTGTATATAAAAAAGGCCCCAAATCTGCAGATGTGAGAACTTTATTTTCTCAAGTGCACTTGTTAATGGTTTACCTGGCCAGCAAAATTGCAGTCAAGCCTAGGTTTTCGGGTATGAGCCTTGTTACACAAAGGCAGGTCAGTTAGCCTGAAATTCATGATAATGAATGTTAATAATTGCTAATAAAGCAGAGCTGATGGCATGCATGGACTGCAGCGTACCTGAAGGGGCAAAGAAAAGGGAAAACTTCTCCCCACCAGTCAGGTGGGAAGCGAGGGACTCCCAGGCAGGCGCCCTCCTCCTTGGGGTGTCCTGTTGGTGCAGCAGGTGCTGTGTGACACTGCTGAGTGTGACTCTGTGGCAGCTGCTCAGACTCCCCGGGGCTGGTTGAGCTTTATGGCGCCGTTGGCGTCAATTGCGCCGCACTTGATGCGCTGCCTGTCCTGACTGCCTGCCGTGCCTTGTGCCTGTGTGTTAGTGGGCAATGTCTGCTGGATAAGTAAAAACTCATCACCCTTGTAGGTGTTGAAGTTACCTGCTGAAAACGGTGAGGAGAAGGCTGAAGAGCAACCTCAATGGAGCTATAGACTGGAAAATAAAATGTCAGGAGGCAGAGAGGGAAAGGGATGAGTTAAACACAACAGGCAGATGTTTGCAATGTAAAAGCATTTCAGAATTGACCAGCGCAAGGCCTTAAGGATAAGAACACTTGTAACAGTGGGGTAAAGGCACTGTCACAGTTTTCTCAGGTTGGGTACATGAGGGCTTACATAGATGCAAGTGGAAAGTATGCCATGGGATTGGAAATGAAAGGGTCTTGGTATTAGAAAAGGCAAGGCACCATGCAATACCCTCCATAGCAAACCAGAGATACAAAGGCAAAGGCTTTAAGTGTGGTTTCTTAAAACAATAGGCTTAGCCTGGCAGCAGGGAGTGGCATGGTGTTGTCTGAGGGACGTCTGACTGTTTAGAGGGGAATAGTTGCACATTAGAAATACCCAGACAGTTGAGCCACTACTCAGCATTGGCAGCTTTATTACTAACAGGCCAGGTTCTCAGTTAGGAAATGCAAACTGCAGCCCAAGAATGATATGCTGATGTTGAGGTCTGTAGAGGTATGTGATAGTGCCTTCTGCAGTAAGCTGATGTTAAGGTGAGGGATTGTACAAGAAGGGTCAAAACAGCAGCAAAATGTAAAGAGAATTCTGCTCTGAGGCTTGGTATAGTTGAATGGACGATCTGAACAGTTCTTCCATATGTGCAGTCCTTAATTCAGGAGACTATATAGTCATTTGAGAGAGTAGTGAGAAAATATCCACTGCAGTGACCCACTTCTGGATAGGGAATGGGAAGAGGGTGTCTGTCCCTTGGTGCATTCCAGGTCAGCCTGCATGGGCTGCATTGATGCTGCTGTGCAAAATGTTGTTCCTGTGTGAAGCTTCAGGGTCAATCAGAGATGTACAGAGGGGAAAGCCTAAGGCCAGGCTGATAAAACGTGGACTTTCTCTTTGGGGGAAAAAGTAGTTTTTGCTTGGGGCAGTGGTGGACAAAGGGAATCAGTTGTAAAAAGAACATCTGAGGCAGAATTTCATTCTGCTACAAGATGGGGATCCTCTCACCCCTTTTCCAGGCATATCCTCTTCACACTTTGTGTCAAGTGAGTTGGTGTGTTAACAGCAGGAGGAGCCAGGTGGCTGCTGAGGGGCAATGGGGCCTGTAGGGGTGAGCATTTACAATGTGCCTAGGTTGTAGGGGCAGCTCTAGGCCTGACTGGTTAGAGGCATTTACATTCTGATGTTGTTCTTCAGGGTTTAGGGGTTTTTTTAAACTTTATTTTACTCCAACCATGACTTTTTGCTATGTGCAGGGTGTAGCCTCCTTGAGAGGGATGCTTGTCCAGCCAGACTGGCTTGGTTTGATGGCTCAGGCTCTAAAAGAGACACTCAAAGTGATGTAGTTTGGTACTTGTGCCCTGCCCCAGGCTTGTCTTTCTCATCCTGTTTTTCTTCTGCAGCCACTCCAGGTCTGTGATGTTGTCTAGAGCAACACAGCATACCCTGTATACCCCACAATCCCAACAGACCCTCAGTAGTGGTCATCCTTCTTGCCCTACTCTCAGCACAACTCTACCTAAAAAACTGAAAATGTGTGAGAAAAAAATTAGCAAACTACATTAAAATATTTCCCTTTTTTTTTTTTTTTTTTTTTTTACCTTCATGCCTGGCTTTGCAAACTAATAATCTTTATTCTCTTGGGTTTGGGGCTGGTCACAAGAGCCTGCATTGAGATATTCAATTATTTAGTGTCCTTTTAAAAGAAAAGGTAATGTATGCAAGAGAGATGTAAGATCTGCTCTGGTGACCATCCCCGCAGCTGGGATTTTAAAAGAACATTTTTGTCAGGGCCCTTGTGCTTGTGGTGCCAGCATTGCAATTCTACCCAGAAACCAATGCCTCTGTTTTCTCAAGGGACAATGAATTGTTTTTACAAGTAAGCAAACCAACCAAGAGCTTTGTCACCTTCCTCTTCTCACTTGAGTTACTGCAATACCTTTTCAAAACCATTTTTCACTTTCTCATTATGTTGGACATTATTGTTTCTCAAGCTTGAAGGTTTGTCTTTTTTGACCTCCTGGACAAAATTACTTACAGGGATAGATTTCAATGTAGCATCTTACCCAGTTTTATTTTGATCTCCTCCTCTCCCTGTAATCTCTGGAACAAAGAACCTGATTTGAAGTACAAAGGTGTCTGCTGGGAATATAATGTAACATTAAAAAACATAGTAAATAATTTATAAATGCTATGCAGAAAAGTATTCCGCATTATTTTAAGTAAGTTTGTTTGACTGTGGTAGGGAACGAACATAATAAGAGATCAGAAATGGTCACACTAACCACAGTGAAGAAAAGTATTTCAGGTTGGCCATATTTTCTCAGAGCTGGCAAACCAGAAGTATTGTCTCTCCTTTATGGACATGTATTTCCCAGCAATTACAGTGTAGACAAAGGTAAAAATCTCTTGTACAAAAAACAAAACAAAAAATCATCCAGACTTATTACTATGAACTTCTATCAGGAGTCAAAAAATTGCACATGCAGCCTGGCTAATATGTTGGGTTTTGGTGTTTTGTTTTGATTTTTTTTTTCCCTTCAGTATAAGAGTAGGACCTAGCTGACCCGAGTCACATCTAAATTGCTCTGATTTATTTTGGATTCTGTTGAGTTTTGAAATCTGGATACTGACTGCAGTCTTCTAGGACTCTGTGTCATGCATTTGGATAAAGACTTCAATTTGTGTTTGTTTACAGTGATATTAGATGTTAAGAGGTTTATCCTGATGCTAGCTTCTTTGCCAGAAGCTCCAAAATCAGAGATCACCCTGCATTTCATATAGCTCTGTGGACAGAAACCCGGCCTCGTTCTACTTCTTTCAACTTCTGCCTTAGGTTTGCTCAGTGAACCAAAAGGTTTCTCCATCTGGAAAACATGATCAGGAAGTATCTGTCCTGGAGAAAGCATGCTTCCAGCAGGCTTACTGAAAATACTGTCCTGTTTTTACCTGAGTGCTTGGGGGTATGGATGTGACAGTGGCCTCCCGTGCAACCCTACTGTGCACTACCTGTTACATCCAAAGTGAGTTTCCCTTTTGTCTTGTACCTGAAGTACCTGCTGGTACCTCTAGTTTGACTTTCTGTATCCCTCCTATAAACAGTCTTTGCTGTTGGTTTTTTGTTTTGGGGTTTTTTTCTTCTCTTGCCAGATTATCTCACAGATCTACTACTTTGGGATAAGCAAGAGGCCAGAGCATATGTTTAGATACTTGGGACCATTTTGAGGTCAAGGACAAATTTTTTACTTGCTTGGTTGGTCATCCCACCTGTAAAATGGTAGTAGTGACACTGGGCACTCCTTTGGCACCCTGTCAAAAAATAAAAATTAGTTATTAAGAAACAATTAGTCTGGCTTGGTATCAGGGAGCTTTTAACATTAAGTTTAACACAGATTAACACTGTGTAGCCAGTGATAAACCTACACTGTGAAAACATGAATGAGTTTAGTGAATCCACTGAAGCGAAGAGGATGTCTGAGATTCAATGGTGTTTAATCTTTAGTCCCTTTTAAAGTTTTCTTTATTGTTTTTTGAAGTATTAGTTGACAGCTGTTTTCTTTGGCAAGTGTTCTTAACACTCTCCTCAACAGAAGAACAAGACCAAGTGTCTTCTAGGTAAGTCTAGTGGCAGCAGAAGCCATGCTAGCCTGGCCCCAGCATTAGTGGGAAGGCAACTGGGAATTTGTACATGTAAGGAGTGAGAGGAATAGTGAAGCATTACTTTCTGTATTTACTCTGTTGCTGTTTCACATTACTGAATGCTCTTTAGGAGGAAATGAAAATCCTTCTAAAGGATATAAATGAGATGTGTGGAGCAGCAGAAAGTAGTTCCCAGGAATGAAATTAGATCTGACGGCTGGGATTTAACACACTCTCTTTTGCCAGAAGTGTGTAAGATTATTAAAGCATCACAACCTCATTTGGTTGCTTTGTAATCTGTTCTTAACCTTCATGCTGATGAGGCTGTTATGTAACAACCAGTGAAGGCCAGACCTTATGTTGCTTCAGTGTATGGGAGCCCATGCCCAGAGACCCTAGTGGGGCCAGGTGGAAAGCTGGCTGCATTTTCCCTCTTGAGATTATGTGGAAAACTTGCTTTTGGGCTGTGGGTAGCATCCTTGACTGCAGAGAGGTGTATCCTAAGGTTAATGTATGATGCTATGTCTTGTCACTGAAACACTCCTGCTTTCAGGAAGCCCATGGCAGTTCTTTTGAAAGGGACACTAGCAAACCCTTTCTCCTTCAGTACCTAAATATTGGCTGCATACAGAAGTAGGGGTGACTGCTGTAAAGAAGGTGTTTATTATTTTCATTAAATTAAAGGTTTTTCTTCAACAGGAGCAATCTTTGGTTTGACTTCAATCAACAGAAGGATGTAGGTGACAGGGACTACCCTTGCTGAGCTCTCATTTTAGCAGAATGAAACATTACAGCATCCATGCACCTGTTTACTGGGAACACCTGAGGAGTGCTATCTAAACTGTCTGTGGTCAGGGAATGCCTAGCTTAAAAACCCAGCAAAAGCCTGGCTGTGAAGGAGAGCTCTGAGCAACCCATCTCTAATTAAATCAGAGCCAAAAGTATTCTCATTTAAGAGAGAAGAGAGAAATGTTTCACCTGTCTAGGTGCATCAAAATTCTGCACAGCATATACTTGTACCTTTAACTATCTCAGTAGCTTCACTCTTCTACACCCCACAAACTCAGACTCTGGCTAGAAGTGCTGTAGGAGTAATTTATCAGTGTTTAAATCTCAGTTCCCATCAAAACCACATAACAGTTCAGAGTAGCTAAATTCCCAAGGCCATCCATGAAAACTGCAGCTCCTGCTAGTACATACCAGGTATTTCAGGCCCTTTCTCTGCTCTGTTCCTTTGCTTCATCAGGAACTCTACAATAACTTTCATTAGACAAAACCAAAGCATAATTTATTTTGCATTTGCATCTTTATTCTACAACACAAGCAACATAAATAGTTTATACTTTTTGTTTTAAAATATTTCCATTTCAGAATTCAGTCAGAATAAAATATACACAAAATACAATTTGCAAGCCAGCTGACAGTGACTGCCCAACCACTGGACACCCAAGGACCACACAAAGCTAGCGGCACAACAGGACACGGTGCACATGGGGAAGTGTTCTTCTGAAGAAGAGCAGAAAGGTAGAGGGAGGAAACATGGATGAGACTAAGGAATTGCAGATAGGTATGAACTCAGCAGAAGGTAAACCCAATGTAAGCACTTGTTTGACAAGGTAATTTATAATCTCTCAAGAAGTACTATTGCCTTCTCCTGAATATACAGGTAGAGAGATTAAGTCCTGGGAATCATGTTTTGTGGTAAAATGCTTCCTCTGGCAGCCATCATCTTGGAAATAAAATTTGGTTGTTTTTTTTTATTTATTTTAATTTTCAAACAGAAAAGACTTAGATCTTTGGCGAAATGGAGTGTCCACTCCCTTTGGCTTGCTTTCAGTTCTGGTTGAAGGGCCCATAGAATATGTTTGCAGTCTCACAAAAATGACAAATGGGGGCGAGGGGAAAGAGGCAGAGAAGAGGAAGTGGGGGGAACTGAAAGAAGGTTCTTGCTGTTGTGATTGTGCACCTTCAATCCCTTGCTCCCATCTGCTCTAGCAAACAGTGTGCCCTACAGGGCTCTGTCACCACCATGCTCTGCCCTTCCTGCTGTTCTCCCTTTGGTATCGAGTCCTGTCTTCCTCTGCAGAGTGGGGAGCTCAGGTGTCACAGCCTGACTGTGCAGGAGATATTTGTCCCTTGCTTGAACCTGTGTACTTGTGCCTGTCTGCCAGCTCAGCTCTCTCACTGCAGCCTGCTGCTTGTGGAAGTGTGGCACTGCACCACAGCCCAGATGGACGAAACGCATGGACAGGAAACAGGGCCCTGATGCTCCATGGAAGTCAGACAAAATTTATCAAAGTACATAAACTACCTTTTGAAAAGTGGGATGTTGGGGTAAAAGGATTCAATAGATCCTGTTGCCACGTTTCTTAACCAAAAATGCTTTCCATAAAATCAGCTCCCTGATTCAATGTGGCAGTGTAGACTATGCAAACCTCAACTTGTGATTTTGCCAAAAATTGGAATTTGAGGGATCTGGTTCCACAGGCGAGCTCATTATTACATTAATCCAGGATCATACAGAATAGCTCCACTAATATCCGCAGAATTAGGGCATTTCTTCTTCCCTCTGCTTTTAGTATTCAGCTTGGAGACCTCTGAGCACTAAGTGAAAAGACTGATGCACTCTTAGGCCATGTGTGTTTTCATTTTTCTTTTTAAATGTTCGGCCAAAACTGTTTATTTAGTATCATATTAGTGTCACATATAAAGTATGTGTTCTGAGGGCAATTAGTGGAAATTACTTCTTCCTTGCAGTTGTACAACTTCTGGAGTCCCAGGCATGTTGCTGGTGAGGGCTGCTCAGACCCTTTGGTGATATCCCTACAGAATCTCCACTCAAATTAGGGAGGCTCAGCGAAGAGGGATAGCTAGCTGCCACATGCTTTCATCTACATTGCATAAAATCCAACATTTGTGCTTCTGTGCAATGGTAAATTGGTCCTTTACAGTAAAAGAAGAGAAACTTCTTATGGTAAATTGACGGCATCATCTTACTCCTTTAACAACTGTGGAATGACCAGCAACTGAAAAAAAACCTATTTCATGTCATATACCATGATGAGACCTGTACACAGGTCTTCCCATAAATTACTGTGACTGGAGTAATGAGTAAATAGCCTGCTTAGACATATCTTAGTATAAAGTAGGGGCGGGGAAGGAAGCACTTCACTTCTTTTATGAATTAAAAACAATTTAGCACTGAGAAATGGCATTTCTAGAATGGATTGCTGAAGGTGACAATAGCCAAACCACATGCATAATTTCTCAACAGGCTTCTATACAGATGAGCTAGGTGAAAAATAAATCACTTTGGCTTGCTGGATCTGTGCAAAAGTGAGAGTTCTAGTTTTGCAGTATGGGGTTGTGTGGGACTGTGCGCTGGTTCCTGTGGATTTTTCAAGCAGGAGGTATACGGAGGACAGCAGCAGAGAGGGTGACATAAAAAACTTTACAGGACTCTCCCTTTCCTGAGAACTTGTGAACCCGTACGTAGGGATTGAAGAATTCAAGGACTGAGTCCTGAGTATTAAAGATCCCTAGCTACTTAACTTCCATTTATTTTGACAGCTTCAGCACTTTGAGTGTGGGCCCAAGGCGTGAAGAAAGGTACAAAGTGGAGGCAGAACATGGAGCTGGACTCTACTTTCTAACTTGTTTGCCACTTGGTTTCATGCCAGTGCCGTGCTGGGCTCTGCAGTGTTGATACCAACACTGAGATGCTGCTATACAAAGTACAAGTGAAGACTGCACATGGTACTTAGAGGTGGGGGTTTTATCTTTGGTGAGTGAGGATTTGTCAGTGAATTTTACATAAAGGTTTAAATTTTAAACAAAACTTGAAGCTCAAACTGAAAGGGAAAGCACCTTACAAGTCACAGATGTAAACTACCCTTGGCCTTGACACGAGCAAGCCACAGTGCAGATGACATAAATTTTTCATCTGTGATGAGGCAAAAGCTGTGTTGCCTGTGCTGGGAGCTGTACAAGGAAAGTATTGCCCATGTCTGTGTAAATCTTTTTCTAATAATTATTTCTATATGGTAAATTAAATCAGTCATTCTCAAATGAGTGTTTATCCCTAGGAAAGTATTAAATCTCTATTTTAACATCATAAAGACATGAAGGCATCTCTTGTTAGCCAAGAGATAGTGGTGGTAATTCAATGGCTGCTGAATGCTCAGAAAAGGTACCAGAATAACCGTGTTAACCATTGCTGGTGTGACACAAATAACACAGCAGATAGGCATATTACTAATGTGGATAGCTCTCTGAAAATATGCTGAATGCCCAGAATATGTCAGTGATTGGAGCTACAGGTATCTGTACATATACATGTCAATCATCTCATATGACTGCATATGTTCACAGTGCAGAATGAAGTGCAAACATATGCAATGACCTGAGACCATGAAAGTTGGGGTCAGACTCTGCCCCTGTTCTGTAGGAAAAGGATTACTTTCCTGATGAGTGCTCTGCTTTTCTCAGCTTTAAATATTTGCACAGTGATGAGCTATTTCATGTGCTTAAAGGTAGTTGATGCTGGGCAGCAGCAACTTTCTCTGTTAGCAACTGCCTACAAGATTTTAAAATGAGATGTCCTTTCCTCTGCTGGCTGTTGTGGCCCTGAGGAGGGCAGTGTGAATTAGGCAATGGCAGCAGAGGTGCAGCTCTGGTACCTGAGAAGGATATCAAGCTTCCACGTCTTCTTTTTTAAAGCATTTCAGTTGAGCAAAATTTACTGGGCAATCATTTTTAAACACAACCGGCCAGTTCAATAATAAAAAAAAACCAAACCTATGAGATGAAATGTCCAATTTATGTGAAAAAAAAGCAAGGGCAAGAAAAGAGAAGAATGTGGTATTAACCAAGGCCAAGAGAACGAGCAAGCTCAGGCTGTAGTGCAGAGAGACTGGTTTGCTCAAGGTTCAAATGTTTGGTTCAACAGTAAAGCTGCCAATACTCTGCCATGCATGAGGTTATAGAGCTAACAGTAAGGATTTGAATGGGATACATGTGTGAATACACATGTGGATACAAGGACTACTACTGCTACTGACTGAGGTGCTTCCCTACTCACAAGCAGAAAGCAGAAAGGCCCCTGTAGCATGGACATGTACCTGGACATGGTTGGAGTGTGCAGTGTTGGGAATTCCCCTTCTGAAGCTTAGGACAGGCTGATGCCAGTCCTCTTTTCCTGGGACTGTTCTGGCAGACTTCTCTTTTGGGCTAAAAGTTTGCTTTATGAGGTCTGAAGGTATCATGCTGGCAGTCATGAGCCATGAAACAGGCCACACAGGACCGATGAAATGGTGACATCACACATTTAACATTCTACTTCTTTGGGGCTTACTGATGTCTATAGCTAAACTAGCAGAAAAATTACTGAGAATCTGATGAACCAACTGATTTTTTTTATTTGTTTATGTTTTGAAGGTGTATCAGAAAGCTTTAGCTTCTCATGGTTGTGGTTACTGAAGTGGCAATGGGGGGCTCCCCTCACCTGGTTAGCATTTTATACACACAAGGAAAAGGAAGAGCAGCACATGCTGAATTTTGCTCTGTAAATTGCTCTGTAAATAACTGCTGCTTCAAATATTCCTTCTCCCCTCCTTCTAAATTATATTTCTGGANATTCCTTCTCCCCTCCTTCTAAATTATATTTCTGGAATTATTCAAAGTTACTTATGACCTTTTAGGGAGGGGTCTTAATGAGCAGAGGCACTGAGGCTGACAATCGGCACTTAGTGCATAATTTGAAGGACAAAGTTCAAAACAGGCCAACTGCAACATAGCAAATTTACTTGTCCTCATTTTCCAATGTGGTATTTGTAGTGTAAATAGTTAAAATAAAATTACATTTTAGGCCAAGATGGTGGCTAATCAGGTATCACTAGGTTATACTGTGTTCATGAGCTTGAGGGAGGTGGTAATGGTACTGGCACTCTTAAACCTTTTTTTTACTGATTTACAGAAGGATTTTGTATTGCAACCACAATGCAACCATGGTGTTTTCTAGATTCTAGGACCTCTTCTGTAGTCCTGAATAATTTCACTGGTACTGTTATCAATTTTATTTCCCCTACATAATTTAGGAATTTGCTTTAGTTTTAGATCAGTACAGCAAGGATCTGCATCCATTCAATGCATTTATAATTAAAACCATCAGAGTTGGCTGCTTTGAATATGGTTTATTATTCTGATTTCTGTCATTGCCTAATTAATGTACTGCTTTAAAAGCAGCTCTGTATAGATGCCAAATAAAAACTTTAACAAAAAATGTAACCACACTTTCACTCTACCTAAAGATGTATAAGAAAGACATGGCAACAGAAATGAAACTGTGCTACTACTCTCCCAGATACCAAAGCATAATATAACCTGTCCCTGAGGAATTATTAAAACTGTTGGGGGAAAATTGACAATTGAAAACATTATTAAATTAGTAATTCATAAAGTCAGTTTAAGTGGTAGAAAAGAGGTGTTTTTACAGAATTTTTATGTTCTTTAAACAATTTAGAAAAAGGAATTTTTTAAAGGAAGAGAAACAGCATGACTGGCACTACAGAAAGCTACGGGACAAACACTCCCTGCACAAGACTAGCAGGTGACAAATGGGAAGTAGGCAATGGAGGGAAAAGGCAGGAGGATAGTGTCAGACTCTTTGTAAACAAAGCAGCTTGGGAGATGGCTGTTCAGTGGAGCTTCTTGGCTCCCTCTGTTTTTCCAGGTTTAAGATGCTAAAAGTAGTTTTGCAAAATCCAGGCCTTACATAAAGAGATGACATTCTTAGGATGCTTTGGAGCAGGGACTGAAGCTGTATATTTAGTTGGCATGCACATTTTAAAAGCCTTGGGAGAACAGCATTAAGGGGTCACCCAAAATTAAAATCAACTCATTTTCAACAAGTTATCAACAAATGACATAGCATGGGACTATGAGATGAAATGTCCCAAGGGCTGTGACATAACTTGTGCAGCAAGGTATAGTGTGAAAAGGATCACATATGCATTTGACAACATAATAGTCAATCCTCCCCCTTCTCCTCCCTCTTACTAATAACAGCAAATTGCAATAGTCCCAATAGGAGTGCTGCATGGAGGGGGGGTGTACCTCCATGAGGATCTGTCCTTTTCTATTTACAGCAGCAGACAAAATGAGAGAGAAACAGGAAATATACCTCCCTTTCATACATTTTCCATCTTGCTTCAGCTCCAAGTGGAGTGATAGGTTACATTTAACAAAGGTGATAAGGGTGATCCTGGCTACAGCAGCTCTACATAAGCAAACATAAATTTCCAGTAGAATAACAGCTGCAGTGGTGCTTAAACTGGAACACTTTACTCTGCTTAGTTGAATGCTGAATATTGGCACATGCTGGTATTTGCTGTGGTGTGTCTTCCCCGCAGCTTCACAGGAAAGAGCAAAACAACATCCCTTTTGCCCTTAGAGGAAACTAGGTATGTCACAAAATGCTCAGCTGTAGGCATAGGTGAAGAGGCAGCCAGGGTGGTGTTGCAGAGAGGGCAGTTTGACAGTGCCATTTCTCTTTGAACAATACTCCATAAGAGCAATGAAAGGATGAATAGTCTGTGCTTGTTTCACCCATTTTAGACCTGGGATTCTTTAGCTACTCCAAATGTGACTGCAAAGGCTCCTCTTGAAGCAAAATAAATTTCTACTTTCTCTAGTGAGCAACACATTCAGTTACTACAATAATCTTTATTTGGCTATCCTCTCTCATGCCAATTTTTGAAGGGAAGATGTTACCCTAAAAAATGTCACCTTCTTACTTGTCCTATAGCCCCACCTTTTCATTGACTTGGATTTATTTATATATTTTCTAAGTTAAATAAGTTTACTGACCTGGTTTTTACACACCAATGACAGTTGCACTCACAGCTAATTTCAAGTGTGGAAGTTCTGCTGCAGTACCTAGTGGCTCTCACTGCTGCAAATTTGAATTAAAATGAAGGCTATGAAATGTACCTCTTCTGGTAGGAGCCTGATTTAGAGACAGGTTCTGGGGCCATGCCAGATCCTCTAAACAGACTCACGCTTTGCCTCCTTTGCTAGTGTGAGTGAGGGACACACAATCTCAGGTGGACAGACAATACAAACTGACAAGCTCGTTGTTTCTTAATTTCTCACCAACAAATAGGCAATTAATGAACCCCAAGTACTTCTTTGCTGTATGCCTTGAATGCCTTCTGCTCTTTTCAACAGAGCACAGCTTG